>LOND01000816.1:13457-28406 GCA_014220965.1 Paragonimus kellicotti | reverse complement strand
TCAAGATATTTGCTGGGACATGAAGCTTTATGTTATGAGCTAGTGCAAAGTCACAAAGTCTCACTCGAGGCGCTGCTTGTCATGCGTAGCAAACCAGTCCTCTGTGTGCAGAAGCTGTTGACCTTGAACCTCCGTCTGCCATGGTTTTGACCAATGACAGACTAGTGTATGCATTGAATTGATATATGAACTTAATTCGCTTAAATATTTTCGATTTTCACCGCTGTTATGTGTAGCAACTGACGAGAACATACGAAATGGTACTATCGTCTTGCAAAACTGGATCATTTACATTTAATTAGCGATCACCTTATCTCCGATCGTACAATATTTTCGCTTTTTCGCTGTCCGTCTTCCAGTTTTGAGACGAGCATTCCGGAAAAAATAAGTTCAGACGTGTACGTAACTTCCGGTTAAACTTTAGCTCGGCTGGACTTTTCCCGGCAGTTCCAGTTGGGGTCGTACGATACGCGAAAAAGAATTTTTCCAGCTTTGTTCTCATCGGTGCTGGAAGTTGTTTCTCCATAGTCCACTTTTGACTGTTTGTACCGCATGTTCCGCTAGCCCGTTGAACACTGGATGATAAGGAGCAGTCCTCACATGTGAGATCCCATTATTTGTCACGAACTTCTGGAATTCCTGGTAAAATTGGTGCCCTTGTCAGAAACGATAGCTTGAGGAACTTCATTATTGCTGAAACTGTTCTGTAAACACGAAACGGTGATTTCTGATGTAGCATTTGTTAACGGACAAACTTCAATCCACTTAGAATAAGCATTGATAAGTTACAAACATATTTTGCTGATCTCTTCACTAGATAATGGATGCTTGTTCAGGTACTGCGTCAAATGAATTATTTCAGTGAACTTCCATGAATTTACCGGGGTGTCACTCAGAGGCATTCGACTGAGATTATCCGCAACCTGATTTGCTTTACCCGGAATATGGGAAATTCCGTAACTGTGAGTAGACAGTAGAAGTGACCAGTGTTGCAAATTTGTGACCGGAGTTCATCACCGTTGTATTAAAGCTATCTTCCACAATGCCGTCGATGTGAGAAATCTCATATGATGTGACCGACTGGTACGGTTTGTCAGAACCTTCCAAAACAATTCATAGAGTTATGCCATGTTCATAGAAAATAACACGCGTGTTGATTCCAGGAGGAAAATTGATAGTAAGAAGAGATCACATACTATCATTTGCACACAAAAAATTGGTTGACGCTGGACATCCCAGATCCGACTTTCTAGGCCCAAACAGTATGACACATCACTCCTCAGATCATCGTGATCAAAATGATTAACCTGGAACATAGTCACGTGTTCCGGTGACCATTTATCAACCGAAGGATGATGTAGAAGATTGCATATAATCAACCGTTGTCCGTAGGCTACGGTGTTTACTCTCGTGCACAAGACTTCATAAACTTACTTGGAGTGTCTTCGTTTCTTCATGCGGCTGTAAAATGCATTCCACTCAGCCTCGGCGCTGTCAGCATACATTAATCATCTTACAGAATGATCTAACGCAATTTCACATCTGCAAAGCTCACTGTAACGTAGTCAGAAAAGTCGTAGGCGTCATATTGGAGCCAGTGAGAAACGAGTTGGAAATTCCGAGATAGCCTGCTCGACGGGGGTTATTCAAAAAACCTAGGTTTTTTTCCGAGCTTACATTTACTAGTGACATATTACATCATCGTTCATGGTGGAGCAATTGTTTTAATATTTTCTGTCCTCTTTCCAGGTGGTAATATTTCCAAGTTCACCTCGAATGAACTCTCGCCTACATTGGTCTGTCAGAAATACACCTTGAACAATTAGATAATTCTATTGTGAAAAAGCACGTGCGGTTTAAGATAGAAATGAAGGATTAAGTGCACAATGGTTGGCTCAACAACTACGATTGGATCGACTTCAGCCTATGAGCGAAGGGTAACAGAACGGCTAAAGAAATCAATTCACATATCTTCCTACAACTCAGGAGACCGTGACTCTGTTATCTAGTGGATAAGTGTCCGGACTACAATCTGCCACTTACACATGGATCATGGGTTCGATTAGCCGGCGTGCGTAGTGCTGATGAGACCCGACTAGGTCGAGAAAGCTGTCCACTAATTCGTTGGTGGTCACTGAGACCGTTTGCAGAAACCACTAACAGTTATTGGTCGTAAGACTGGAAGCATCCGCAACCACACCACCCGGCCACAAAAACCGCTTTGGATTAGTTCGTGGAATGTGGCTCTCTCATTTTCCGCAGCTAAACCAGACTGCATCTTGTTTCCACACCGTCATGCCGGTATTTGCTTCTGGGCTAATTACTGATATGAGCTGGCATACAACGCACGCATCTTCGTTTGACTATGCAATCAGTGCAGTTATGTGGAGAAATTGAATTGACTTAGATTGCATGTTTTACACAGCTTGATGGTGGTAATCGAGTCAAAGGTGATCTGTGTCACTTTTTGACAGGAAGACTGGACTGATAGTAAGAAAACACGACGTAACGATTGTTGCTGGAAAACCTGGCGTTCTCTCTTCACTAACCAACCAGGACTCAGATCGATCATACTGCTTACAGTCATCGTTGATGAACTGGCACATCAGACTACGAGACACACTGCGGAACTCGCTCTAATTCTGATCAAGGTTTAAGTAACGACTATTTTGTGACCTAATTCAGTGGATGTCTAAACCCTCATTTCAGACGAAAGAATGTGAAAAACCTTACATTCCCGATATTGTTCGGTGAAATACCAGGATGCGAAAGCTTCCGAGTAAGTGCCCATCACGTTCACTGACGTCGGCTACCACTAAGATGGATCTTCGTGGATTGGAGAACCACTAGTTAAGGACTATTTGATAGAAAGCTACCTTCAACTGGATCTCGTCTGACGTTGCTGACGATCATCGACGAGGCCTTGTAGACAACCAGAACAGCGCTACCCGTAAACGCTTGTGGAGAGAATCTGAGAGAGCACGAAGGGCGACTGAGAAATCTGGTAAATTCACCGTAACCTAAAATGGAAGCAGCCTTTTCGCCAAACACCAAAAGAATGGTTAACTATTTTCGGTTTCTTGACGCTCACAGGACAAGATGACCAGCACATCATCTGCGATTAGACAATGAACGAAGTATCAACAACTGCAGCAGTCCGACTGCACGGACCCTGCAGAATACCCATTTGTATTGAGGAGGCATTGGAAAAATAAATACAGAACGCGTTGGGTGAAGACGATCCTGAAAAAATACTGCTTTGCGTGAACTATTGAATATTGGATAAAGTAACGCATAACACAGATGGGTCAGAACCGTCGGTCACTAATATTTTCAACAAGCGGCAATAGACGAAGCTGTTCACAAAGTTGGATAACAGTACGTGACAATCAAATTTGCGGATCGTGTAAAAACAGCGTTCGCGGCAAGCAAAAAAGGATAAGGACCCAAGTCCAAGCCGTTCGTCCTAGACAGTGCACCGCTCACAACTTGACAGTTGATGGTACGATTGGTAAAACGATGTAGTGATTTGGAAATGATATTGTGGTGTACAGAAACACAGAATCAGAGTAGACCGCACATTACAAATTCAGAAACATGAATTTCCAACTAATGCTGATAAATCACAACTCGGACGATCACCATTTGGGTTACAAGACCATAGGATTAAACAAGATGAAATCAAGTGAAGAAAATACTGATGACTAGAGAGACCTTGCATCCGAAGTTCAAACGGAGATTGCGGTAGTTTTTGGTTAGAACGAGATATTACATTCTGTTCGTAACACGTTCTTATTTGATAAATGGACTATTGTAGGAACTACTTCGAAAAATTCCAAAGGGTCAACTAGGTTCAGTGTTCACACAGGTACAACAGGAAGTGAATGGACAATAACTGATAATAAAACTTTTGAAGACAGACGTCCATTGTGAAAACGGATGCCGGTAACCGTAGCACTCAAGCAGTACTCAGACAAAGAAAGGAATGATATGATAAGTCAACTGAGTCCCGGCGACAGTAGAACAGAAGCATCAATCATTCGTGAATGTTTAGCAAACGTATTTGCGTTGGCAAATGAAGGTTGTACATGCTATACTAACAGTTCGATGTACAGAAGGCTGCAGCATTGTGAGGCATTCCGGAGAAATTAGTCCGACGGGCACTGCGCTCATAGAAAAACGATCTGACGAACAATCACGCATCTGAGGCAAGCAATTGCGTCGTTGGCTTTCTTTCAACGATGGTCGACGACACTGCTCAACTACGACTATGAGATCAGATATAGGTCAACAACGTGCACTGGACAAGCAGATGATCTATTCCGTCTGATCGGTTGGCAGACACCCGATCCAACAAAAGACCGTGATTCTGCAGTGCGCTTCGAAGCAGAAGTCAATCGCCGAAGTCATCCGGACACTCCGGTCACCGCCGAGATGGTTGCTGAAGCAACTCTACGAGACCAGACATTGCAGTCTGTGATATCTTACAATCAGAACCGCTGGCCGGATAGAGGATTAACGGGTGACCTGGCGCAGTTCTTCCGGAGACGTTCCGTTATATCAACCCTTAACCGTTCAGAAAGTGTGTCGTCATCCCGCCAGAACCTCAACCTAAGACGATTCGTCAGCTATATATCGGTCACCCGGGCATCAACCGAATGAAGGCATTGACTCGCAGCCATGTCTACTGGCCTGGCATGGATGAACAACAACTGGTTAGATGCTGCCACGGGTGCGCTTCCGCATCTAAAGCACCCCAGAGGCCTCACTACATTCTTGACTGATCCCTATGGCTCCGTGGTCACTTGGATTTTCCAGGGCCTGTCCACGGTCAGAACTTCCTGATCTGCCGTTGACGTTTACTCTAAGTGGTCGAAAGTTGTCGTAATACCAAGCACTATCACAGGATTAACCATCTCACAAATTCGGAAAATGTTAAGCCGGTTCGGACGTTAAAGGCGCTGATTAGTTATAATAAAACACTGTTCACTTTCCCAATATTTGCTGACTTCGGTCGTCCTCAGTGGGAACTTGTAACGACTGCCAACATACAGAGCCAAACACGTGTGCTTCTCTCTAGACGATGGACTGGTCGAGTACGACAGCCAATGATACCATTGAAAGTTAATCTCCGGTTTCCTCGAACGATCAACATCGTCAAAGAGGAGGTGTCCGGGCTAAGGTAAACCTGACCCGGAGAACACGATTCCGTTGTCAGAAATCCGATATCTCAAGCCGTTACTGAGATATGCATCGGCGTGGGATTCAAATATTTCTTCGCGCGCTCACGCCGCCACAAGGTCAAGGATTTTCTATAAATACAGACCAGTTTCTCATGTAAATTCGCAAAGCGTCTGGTGGCTAAATACATTGCTTATCCGGAGTCTGCTTTGTCCGTGTTCTCATTGGTTCTTGTCGTTCACAGTGTTGGGGCCAATCGGAAGGGGTTTCTAATCGCGTTATTCGTTCACCGTTGTTCGTATCAGTTATTCGCGTTCGTGTTCAATAGGATTCGGTTATAACAATGTTGGAAAAGTTATGGAGCTCAGAAAAATCCCCTATTTGGATAGAATAGCAGAATTAGACCCATTCTCAGCGAATTACAAACACCTCGGAGATCTAACTCTTACCTGCAAAATACTCTACACCCCGACACATCTCCTCCTACCAAATATAAATGAATGTCCACGAGGTCACTCGCTGAAAATGAGTTATGGAATATTCAGGTTACTTTGCATACAGAGCTGCTTCACAGTCACGGTCTGTTCACACTGCAAAGCGCTGCTCAACCTTGTGGTCACGGCTGAATCGCTTGAGAATTTTAAAATTTTGCTCTATCAGCACACACATGAAGACTACCTCCACCACAAGTTTTCCAACCGCCATTCAAGTCCCTCAGATCACTAAATGCGCATATCTGACCGGATGTTGTCTCAGTGTGGTTCAGTGTTCGTTGCTGATATAATTGTACAACAGCAGCTTCATTAAAACTCTTTTTTATTTACTTCCGTTCACTTTTTCTTTACATCTATAAGCTTTCCAATATAGTTCCCCTAAACAACATACAGACAGGAACGAACAAAATCTTTCGTCCTCCTGTAGCAACCTATGAATATAGACGAACCTGGTTTCTTATATTCACTCGTTAAACATTGCGTGGCAGTACGTTTATTCAATCAGTATGCTTTCCGGTATATATATATATATATATATATATATATATATATATATATATATATATATATATATATATATATATATAAAAAGGCACACACTGAGTAGTGAACGATTTATTGTGACGTTTCAAATCCACACTAGGATCCGTTATCAAACAAATAAATGTGTTGGAATGAGATTGTTCTGCCGCTCACCGTGTTCACCTGCCGGTCTGTACGTTCTGTGCGTTCAGATCTTGCGGACCATCTGATGGATATATTCAGCATACTATTCGGGTCTCCACTAGAAGTGAACAATTTGAACGGATGTTCTCGTTTTTGTCTTCTAAGTCCGGATGAGCTACAATGCGTGTTTGCACGTCGGGACGACGTTCGCAAGCTGCTCCTAAGGTGACCAGTTGGTTAATTGCTGCTAAACATGAGAATGACACCAGTTATCGGTTTACGACAGATAATAATTTCAAGCTCGACACCAGGTCTCATAACCGATATTATATATATATATATATATATATATATATATATATATATAATCCTTTCATAGTTAGAACCAGAACGGGAGTATCAAGGTCAATAGCTCTGTGCATACGAAGACAGCTTACGGGTTGACCAGCAGAGCCACTTGATTTCAGGATGACATAGAAAACGAGTCTCATATATGACCTTGCCGATCATATGACTTCAGTGGGTTGTTTCGAGCAAGTTAAGCAACGAGAACATCCTCAAAACTAGATGTTCACCTGCCCCTGGCAAGTTAACGTCAAGGTGCGCACTGAAAAAGTAAGCACATATGTATTTGTCATACTGACTAAAAGCTTCATACTGCGCCATTCGGTCCAGTCAAGTTTGCACCCTGGGAATCGATGAACACCTTAACGTAGCCACCAGACTTTATCTAATCTTCCGTTCAAACACATTCAGTTGTGACAGAGTAAACTGGAACAACGACAAATGGCATAATAGACCATTCAACTCTGTGAAAAAGTCGGAAAAGTGACAGTGAGACCAGCACAACATTCTTCTATCTTGCGTTCCTAATAACTTGGAGCACATTTTATGCGCAACCAAAAGAGGCAGACATTTTTAACAAGCACGAAAACCAGACTAAAAAATGCGTCCTTCATCAATGACTCAAGCACAACATTCTTCTATCTTGCGTTCCTAATAACTTGGAGCACATTTTATGCGCAACCAAAAGAGGCAGACATTTTTAACAAGCACGAAAACCAGACTAAAAAATGCGTCCTTCATCAATGACTCAAAACTACCCGCAGCCTCTGTAATGAGTTTGAACTGGAAGCGGTTTCTTGATTGGAGAAGGTTCAGTCAATCAGTGTTCGCGCACAAGCTGCTACAGACGGAATTATGGATCAAACTGGCGCCAACCAATCATAGACGGCGATCAGCTGCTGTTGAATGCGTATCTGTTTCAAACAACCGAGTTGCTAGATGCAAGGTCGTGGAACAACACAGCAACAAACTGGCCAATCAAAACGTGAGGACGCCTGTCGCTTAATAGCAATCGTAAATACTGTTGTTCCTCTATAAAAAGGTGCTGTTTTTCCAATAAATTGAGATTGCTTAGTGCCGCTCAGATTCCTGTTCTGATTTTCTCGATTGAGTAGCTCAGTACGCGACAGCCTCCACTTCTGCCATCCTTCAAACAACACAAATTAGGAACAGACTATGATAAAGTAACACCTAATCAACGATAAACGGATGAAGCATAGATAGTAATTTCCAGACCGAAGTGCTGATAAGATATAAACCTGTATATATCGAAACTTGACTAACATTCCAACAAATGGTTAACGACAACTAACCTCCACCAAGGGCCTGACGAATACGTCGCACACGTAACCACCTGACACCAACGCCTCCACTTCTTGTAATCGATAAAAAGCTCGTTCCGCAAGCTCGTCAGTAGTTGCCTGTTCGTCGGGGTCGCCACCTTTGTGAGCAGAGCAGAGGGAGAGCAGTAGGTGACACAAGTACAAGGCTGAGATAGAAAAAACGAACTGCGAGTAACAACCCGGCAATTCAACGATTTGAAATAAACAAGACCTGAAATATGGTCACAATTGAACGTGTCGTAAGCAACGATTCAGATCCGGCAAATTCCCGTGCCAATGATCATGTCTATGGAAGTTGAGAAAAAAATAGGCTCGAAGAAATAACCATGGCAGTTACGATAACCGGCGTAACGTGAATCAGAAAAACAATGAACAAACGAACGGTACACATGTTCAGAATGAAACTTAGTTTCACTGGAGGAGGGATGTAAAATACTATGAAAAACGACGATCAAACGTAAAGGATAAAATTCAGAGATAGATCGTAATGATTACCGTGCGAATGTAGGTGCTTCAGCCACAAGCAGTAGAAGCAAAGACCTTCGTACAAATGTTGTAACCGTTGCACGTGGTCAAACTCCGGTTCGCCGGTCAACACTGAGCCGGAGGAAGTGTACCGATCTCGGTGAGTCTAAGGGTTGGATTACAGTGGGTGACAAAACATACATAAATGATGCTAGCAAGACTTCAGTCGTAACGAGGGTAAAAATATTAAACAATCTAGAAAAAGGAGGTTGACACTTACGCCAAGCCATGGTGTCCGTCAACCAGATGAAACGCAAAACAGACAGAAGCGACTACAAGAATATTGCCGGACAACTAGCAACAATTTTACAGCTACCTTGAGTCAGCCTGTGCCAATAGCTCCCACGGGTGGGTGCGCTTGTCCACATCGTGTGCTGTACGCATGCTGAGACAAAATTGTGCAGCCATCCCATCGGTCAACACTGGCCTTGCGAGCAAATCGGCAGCAATCATGGCTTGTAACAAACGAAGAAATCTCATTAAAAATCAAAAGGCTGAACTGTGTGTGAGAGCCCCTAAAGAATGTGAGTGGTACACAGAAATATGCAAAGTTGCCACAATAGAATTATACTACCACCTTATGCGTCGTGAATCTGCAAGTGATCGACACGAAAAAAACTTTTGACACTTCGCCTGAGCAGTTCTGTATATTGGCTGGACATAGTTAAAGCCAGATTGCGATACTTTGGGACTCAAATTTCACTATGCTCACAACCGTCATTTCGGTTCTCAAGAAGTTCATCTCGGTGTCTTCATATACTAACCAGCTGGAATGACCCACGGATGATCTACGAGATCAAGATAGGGAAGGCAGATCCACCAGTTCAAAAAATCAATCCCCTAAAAATGTAGCCAAATGTCCATGCATAGGAGCGCTCCTTTACTGGAAGATCAGTTCCTCAACAAGTTGGAAAAATGAAGGGCTACAAAAAATATTCTAGCGTTTCAAGTCGATTTTTTCGTCACTATCTGGTTACCTTACATCAAGGACTGGAAATGCACCTCAAACAATCAGCGAACGTTTAACGTTAGTGTGTAGACTGAAACATACTCACTCCATTCGGAGGTCTCGCCAGTAGAACCTCCAAGTATCGGATTTTCCCCTTTATCACTGAAGCAAACGGAATGTCACTAATCAAATAGTTTCAGTAGATAGTGTCTGTGAACAAGTCGATGATATGCTTGTATTCAAATTCTCATCTTATTCACTAGTTTCGTTTAGCGTTGGTTATATAGCTCTAGTGGAGACATTAGGCTAAAGGATTGACGCAAACACCGAGGCGATTCCTTCAGAATTGAGAATAAAGCGTAATCTTCGTCGTTTATCTTCACTTGACAAGATTGTTCATCGTCCCTTTGGCTTCGCTTGCACGACGTCCTTCAGCCTGTTCAAATACAGTGTAACAGTACTTTCACACCATTGAAGTCCTTCGGCAATCTCACGTAGACTTGGTTGTGTCCGCGTGAACGTCAAAATCTCTCCATTCTCCAAATCTGCCAGTTCATGTTGCTGCAGCATAACGGCCGCAAAAGTGAAACGCTTGTCACATGTGCCTTGATTATATGACAGGCGGTTCACACTCAAAACATTGAGGATGTTGTCCGGCGAACGCGACATCCACTGAGTGATGATGCGTATCTGGATCTTAAAGCGCCCGGCTAACGCTAAGCCAAACACCAATCTGAAAGCACAAAAGCTGACTGGGATGCCCTGAAAAAGTGCGCACAATTCATATTCTAAAGAGGTATTTCACAGGAAACTTAGCCCACAGCTTTCTAGAAGCATTCACTCGCTTTTAGCGAATAACTGTTGCTGCCGACTTGTTAATAGGGATGTGATATCAGAGGTAAAATTTCGCCGCAGACTTTACAGTACTCGATGAGGCAGTTTACAAATATGCTGATAAGAAAGTGGGGCAAGCACATGAGCAACACAGTTGGCAGTTGGAAAATGGTCAGTGATTTGTGAGTAATCGATAATCTAACAATGTTGAGCCCACGAACTACAACGAAAGTTGTACGGTAGCAAGTATCTTCCTGATGTACACGCAAAGTGCAAGTTAACCAAAATAATTCAGGCCGAGCAGACAGAAAACTCGAAAACATAGTATAGGCTTGTCAATACGATAGGGGGACGCAAATGAACACGGGTTGCAATGTGCGTCCCATAATCAAAACCACTGGTCAAACATACGAAATCTAGTTAACCGATACAAACGACTCTGAGCCAAAAAGCTTATCATCTTGCGACTGTTAGTTACGAAGGAAACATGGACTGAACAGGCAACGAACCGTCTCTCCAGGTTCTCCCGAAAGAACGTTGGATACAGTCGCATCAGTTTATTCATTGGCTCTCTGCCGGTCACCTGAGTCCGAAGGATAAAGTACCTGGTCACGACTTGCCTAGGATGATTTAATCATCTAATTTACCACAGAAATCGCAAAGCTCAGATATTGCCCACAAGAATCAAATAGGATTAATCAGATTGAATTAGAAACGAAAACGAAGCATCTGTTCAATTATGGGTCATCTAGCTAACAACTACTACCAGATCAGCGTAGACTGCTTTTTCATGTAGGCGGCGATGTTAATTGAAGTCGACCAAAATCAACTTGACAGTCATTACTAATGCTATTACAATCCGGTTACATAGTTCGACTTTGTACGGACAGAAGAAGTTCGCATAATCGTTCCATCTAATTTAACCGTAAGGATTGATACTGCCTCAATTAATGTCTCATTAATCCTTACAAAGACGAGAGTATGAAGTTTGACCAGTACTAAATCACGTTTGCGAAATCTTTTGACTTTTAATCTCATAAATACAACTTGAGGAGATTCTAATGAAAGCATACGCCTTCTATACCTTTGTTTTCTAAACCTATGGGAAGTTTTGAGAGGCAAAGGCATCAGAAATCTGTTAATCAAAACAAGTCTGCAAGCTCGAATAAATCAAACAAGCAAACGAGAGAGGGAAGTGAGGACGATGTTATTCTTACGACAGCATACACACCGAACAATAGAGTAGATGAGTGCGTACTCACCAATTTCAGAGAGCGGCAGTTGTGTGCATCCGAAAGCTCACCGCGAACCATATGGTGCATGATTCGTTCTAAAACTCGATTATTTTCATCAGCAAGTCTGAATTGATCCAGTGCACTGTGGAAAAAAGGGAATGAGAACATTCAACAAAAAGTCCCCTACCTGACCGTTCCCCAAAGCGATTAAGATGAAGACTGAATTGTGCATCAAAAAACATCCAAACCAACACACTGTTTTAAAATGTGTGTTGAGGTGATCGTACTGCATCGCTCATAGGCCAAACTGAAGCCTTTGCGCAACAAAATGCCTCCCATTAAACCAACGGACAAAGTGGTTTCCAAAGCATTAATTTCACCGTATGACAAAACAGAGCACAGTCGATCTAGCCAGAAAATATAAACAAACTCGAAGACTTCCATTGACATTTTGTCAATACCTTCTCAAGTCACGAATAAGATGTGACTGATAAGTATGAAATCTCATGTAGAAAGTACGCAGATCATGTCCCTTGGTTGTTGTACTACTTTTTGTCATAGGCTTAAAGTTATCGAACGTTTGTGGTTGGCTTGCAAACTGGAAAACATCTACCGCAGCTCTAGTGGGGATTCAGAGAAGGTTCTGCGAATACGTAGTCCCAATAACCATCGGCGAGGTAATGAATAGTTAACTGGACTGAGTTAGGTGTCAGCAACTCCAGGCACCGGGGAATTAGACCCACGACCTGCGGGTGAGTGCCAGAATGGTAATCAGGACACGTATTTATTACATTACTTGGTGATAGGAAAGTATGCGAGTAATTTTCCTCAGCTGTTGCACTTCCCTTTGTCATAGACTGACTTTAACCAGTTCACTATACAGACGGGAGACGAGTAACTTAGATGGAATAAGCAGAGAGTTGCCTCCGAAATAGCACGTTGAACAATAAACGTATTCAGGTATGTATACAATAACAAAACAACTGGAGTAAATGATTGAGATAAGTGGTTGAAATTTTTGGCGTTTATCGCTGATATTACAAGTTTGAAGCCAAAAAAAGAAGAGAGCGAGGCATTTAACCGTTTCGACACATGCGAGTCAATCGTACGCCCTCCACGGAATTAGAGTATGAAAAAACCAACTTGGGCCTGCAGGGACAGACGGGAATAAAAGCCATGGTTATCGGTGATTAAAGCCTGAAGATGTGACTAGTGTCTCTTCAACTTCAAATCAAGTCACTACTCGAGTACAGTACTGAAGAAGTCAACGGAATAAATAATACCCATCAGTGAATGGCAGTGCACTGTCCCAAATTTAAGAAGCGAACTTCTCTTCTAGACGTTCCATTGGTGTGTAGTTTTTAAAACAGTAAATATCGGCGATTAAACTGGAAGCATCCGGATGTAACCGTTGCAAAGGCCTAAGCTGAGAACAACAGGCATTTTTTACCGAACGTATTAATTATTAATTTCACGCGGGAAAAAAATTGAAAACACCCTCGAGTAAACAAAGCATAAAAACCGTTTTCAACAGATAGACAACGTTTATTAGAACATTTCGAGGACCAAGGAGTCAGAAGTGCACCAAAACACAAAGGCTAGACAACTTACTGGTTGAATCTAAGGAAATTCTCCGGCGTATCGAGACACCGAAACAGATGAAATGCGATCTGAAGGTACACGAGTTAGAGGTTATTAATGAAAACCCGGGGTCGCGATAACCTACTCTCCAGATCCAAGAAGGTGGAAATGGGTGAACGTGAATCGTGTGGACCAACAGACGGGCCGCTTCGTGGAACCGATGCTTACTGAGAAGGTGCCACATTAAGCAGAAGATACGGCGCTTGACAGAAGGTGAAATGACACGGAAGTCCTCTGAAGGGAGATAAAAGGATCGTGAAAATCAAAATGTAACGGACAAGTGAAGTTATCATAGTGTCAAATAAATAGCAACATACTAGGCCCCAATAAATTACGAAACACGAGGCAGATGAATTGTTTATGTATATCAGTGGCGGACACTCGGTCCTACTATTAAAAAGTGATTAACGGAATAGATATAAAATGGCCACTAGTAAGCCTAATTGAATAAAGCAAAAAATATGAAATTTCAACTAATGTAATGAACGTACGCAACGATCGAAAATCTTTTTGCCTACCTGTCTTGCAATTTGATTACATTCAGTCTTTCAGGTTCGCCACCCTCCCACTCTGAATCCGGCTTCATAATATGCTAGACAAACTATTTTGCGATGGACAGGAATGCACATCTTTTCGGAATAAAACAAACGTCAGTCCGGCTACGGAGGATGGAAAAATCACCCAAAGTGATCAACTTCCAGAATAGTGCGTCAGTTTGAATTGTTTCCAGATTCGATTTTGAGTAGTGTATGAAAGTTATTATTTGATTCACAACAGCCAAACCAACACAACGGACACAACCATCTGACAAGACTGCACAAAATAACATGGTTGGGTCCCAAACCTCAAGTGACCATTTGCACCGACTGGTAATACTCGCTCAGATGGTTCACGAACAGGAGTAACAGTAAAATGGCCAGCTGCGAAAGTCAGAGAGCAGTATAAAAACGCTGCGCGTTAGTTGTGTTCACACCAACTAGTCATCACTCGTTGGCCCGGTACCTATGAATTAGATCGGGGACTTTGGCATAGACTAAGTTGCTGTACCGCTTTCATTTCTAAACTATGCAGAAGCCTTTACTATGACTGGCAGTTGAGCAAGTGACTACGGTTGACAGTGGGCGGCATTGTCATTGAGCGATAACAGACCACCCCTTCCCCAAAAAGATACTTTAATCAAGAGTTGACTGATACGCATCAATGATGTTCGCTATTTATTTGGATTGGACGATGGATGCCTACAGAACGTTGTGTACGTGGCGGCATCAAATGAACAACGATGATGCACAGAGACGTGCGTTAACATCGCATGGTCCCTCATCATGCTTAATTTTCTCATCCGTCAAAAGCGTCCACAGACATCTCACATACGCCTTGTCAGTATCTACCACATCGCGCCCGATTTACGTCATGTGTGTGCGACTGAAACAAACAGCACGATGAAGGAAAGCGTAACTTGACGACGGGCATGAAGAAATTGACATCAAGTTTGGCCGCTGTTGATCCTACCAAGTTTCATTGTTAGGGCTCAAAAAAGGTCGATGGCTAGAGATACTGAAGCGGACAGCCCCAGGCAGTAGTTGATGGGGAAATGTTGATGTTCTTGTCGTAAAAACTGACCTTAGCTATCACTGAGAACAGTTACTGTCCGAAATAAGAATGATCCGAAATCTTGCCAAGACAAAAAACTCAAAAACTGCCTGCGTTACAAAATTTACAAAGAAGTTTCCTAGTAA
>LOND01000815.1:106244-116409 GCA_014220965.1 Paragonimus kellicotti | reverse complement strand
GATTCAGCTTCAGGCCTCCCTCCTCGTCCTTGCTTAGACCTAGAATGCGAATTAATATAGGTGCCTTCAACGTTCGCACGCTAAAACAGATAAGTCAGCAGGCCGCTCTCGCACGAACGTTAGACTCGTTGCATGTTGATGTCTGCTGTATCTCGGAGACTAGAATCCATGACAGTAGTCAACGTATGGAACTAACAGCACCCGCATTGTCTACCCGATACTGGTTATACACTTCGGGTGACTCCACAGCCGCTGTTACAGGTCAGGCTGGAGTAGGTATAGTCCTCAGCACGACGGCCTCAGTCGCATTGGTGAATTGAATTTCTGTTAACAATAGACTCTGTGCCGTTCGTTTGGCAGGTTCCGATAAGGCCAGTTCTAGAAGCAAAACTTCCAGAAATGTTTTCATTGTCTGCTTATGCTCCAAATAACTGCAGTGGCGTCGGCGTCAAGGACGTGTTTTACTCGGATCGGGCGTGTCCCATTCGAGTGTTCGGAAACTAGTCGTTCGTTTAGCGTGGCTGGCCGGAAGATATGAACGCCCTGGTCGGCCGCCTTGGTGAGGCCGAGTCTTGTTTAGGTGGCAGGTTTGGAATAGCATCACATCGATCAGATAATGGCGGGCGATCGTTAACAGCAATGCGCTGAGCATAAGCTATTTTTAGCCAGCACTAGTTTTAGGCATCGTGCACGTCAATGCTATACTTGGCGCCCGCCTTCTCCGAATCAGGCCTGGTCTCAGATAGACCACATAGCCGTTAGTTATAGGTGGCGGGGTTCCATTCAAGACTGTCGTTCTTATTGGAGCACGTACTTGGATTCAGATCATGCGTTGGTACGTTGTTTTGTTCTTACTTTTGTTGGGCAAGTGACCTCACCGACAGCAACGATCAGCTATTGAGAAACCAGCTCAGAAACTGCCCTAGTCGTACTCACTCCGGAGATCCTAATAGCTGCTGGACTCAAATCTCACAGGTTGTTTAGAAGGCAGGTACTGTGGCATGCGGCACGGGGGTACATGGGTTAAACAAACATTTGATTCGGAGAAATCCCTGGAGTTGTTGGAAGCCAGACGGAAGGTTCCTCCTGGTAGTTCACATAACAAGTCTAGAAGAGATATCCGTAGGAAACTGAAACGTAGTCTAAAGGCTGATCGTGAGGCTTGGTTAGTGGAAAAAGTTAAGGAAATGGAAACCGCTTTTGCCTCAGGGAACACCGGTAAACTCTTTAAGCTGATCCGTGCCACTGGTCCCAGGCGACTGTCTGTCAGTGAAGCTCAGTGGGACAGATGGCACACTAATCTGATAATAAGTCCAGAAGGTTAGAGCGTTGGGCGGAACACTTTGAGGGTCAATTTAGTTGGCCTGCTGCTTCTACGTGTTGCCGCCACAAACTTGTGATGTAGTCGCCTGGTTGGTAGATCTGGAACCACCCACTGAGAGGGGTTGATTTTGGCCCTCAAACGTAATAAGGCTGCTGGCCCAGATGATCTCGTGCCGGCACTTTTCAAAGAAGGTGGAGAGGCGTTAGTAGAGGCCTTGACTCAGTTGTTTCAACTTGTGTGGACGACGGAGACCATCCCTCCGTGCTGGGGTCACTCGATAATAGTTCCCATATTTAAGAAAGGAGCCCGGGGCTCTTGCGAAAACCATAGAGGGATTAGTTTGACCCCAGTCATTTCAAGGGTTCTAGCATCAATTATACTTCGTCGACTCACTGCAGTTCGGGAAGTAAACATTAGGGAAGAACAGGCAGGGTTTCGCCCTGGGCGGGGTTGTATAGATCACATTTTTACCTTCGTCAAATTCTGGGAGCGTCATGTGTACCTGCCGTATTCTCGACTATAAAGGTGCGTTCGATTCGGTTGATCGATCTACACTTTTAGAGTCGCTTAAACGCAGGGGTGTACCGACCAAGTATGTGAACATACTGTCGGCGCTTTATTCCCATACTTCAGCTCAGGTTAGGGTTTACGGTGAACTGTCTGACAGTTTCAGCACCAGGAGCGGCGTACGTCAAGGCTGTCCCCTTTCGGCTTCGCGATCCTCTCGTTGTGCCTTCCGAAGTTTCGTGCGAGTAGCTTGCGGGCCGAATTGTACATGCTGCTTGGTCGAATATTCCGGTGAACGTCGAGAAGTTCCGGTGATTTTATGAAGACCCAGAGTTTGGCAGCTGAACGGGCAGCAGTATCACACGAGACAGTACTGCACTTGGGCATTGCATACCATGTATATACCCGGTGTGCGTAAGTGTCGTCTGATGGGTGAGGACTTAGACTAGAGGTAAGCGCACTTTGGTGATTGTAGAGCACTTGTGTCCCTGCTTGTTTAAATACGTCAATTTGTGGTTGACTTTGAAGTGGCCCCCTAATAAACCGTAGAGCAAACTTGGCACATTTTAGTGCCTGATGAGAACCCACATAGGTGTTTCAGATTGAATTACAATCTTGGAAACAGCCACGCCAACGGTAGCTGACGCCTATGTGGTCAACCTCGGTCCATGAGTGACTGAGCAGATGAGGTCGCTAGGTGGGGCATTGACGCCTAAAACGTCGAAAATTAGTACTTGCCAGAAACAGGCTGTTATCAGCACAGAGCCATAACAAACATTAACTGTTGTTTGCTCGGCGATTACTGTAAGATCGTAGGCGACCTAAGCCACGCTCGTCAGCACTTAGTTTGCGTAATTAAACGTTCAGGTCTCTAGCCAGTATTACAGTGTAGAAGGTTAGTGAGTTAATGATAAAAATCACCTTTGACTGCTTCCGGACTACAGCGGGTGTGGCGTATACCGCAACAACAAACAGGCAGCGTCTGTGATGGCAACAGGTGTCTCATGGTGTATTCGTTGGTAATTCGACTGATTGTTAATAGATTCGCTCTGCCTATCAGAAACTTGTTCGCTGCCTTGTCATTAGTTGCTCGTTTTAGAAGTTACGTATTCTTTGATCATTTACGGTAACTCATTAATAGGACGCCCTCCTTAACCCCGCGGCATAAGTTCACATTAATGGCGGACTAATTTAAGAGAGTGTTATTTGTTAAAAATCTGAACTTTGACTGGATTCGGACCGGAGGCAGCAGAAACGGCATGCCCAGATGTATCAAGCACTTTACCTGCTGAGCTACGTAGCTACGTTGGAGTTCGGCAATGTCACATTTGGACGCAGTTACCCACAGGAGACCCACTGTGTCGCATGGAATCCATTCAATGATGCAAGTGATTGACTGCCCAGCTGAAATTCCTGTGACAGCACACGCTAGAATTCACCAACACCGTCGTTGGACACTGAAATTATACTGCTGATAAATAGTGTCCTGGATTTTGATAAGTTATGAGATTTAATTGATAACTAATTGTTTTTATTTTCCAGGGGTATGGCAACGTTTCTGTTTGGGAAACATGTACGTAACGTTAGTCATGTTAAGTCAGTTAACTGATGGTTGTATGTGGTATTTGAACTAACTGACGTTGTGCTTAATCATTCAGTGTCGTCAGTGGAATAACTGTGCTGGTAACGGATGTAGCATGTTTGAAATAGCTGATCAACTCTTGTTACTGTTTCTGTGTGTCCATGAGACTAATCACCTAGTTTGACTAGCCACAGTGCCATGAAATTGTCAAGTCCTGTTTTTTTCACATAAATCTTTTGTCTATGTTGTACAGACTGGCTTGGATAAAGGAACTGAAACGACCGCTTAACTGACCTTTCCAAATTTCTGCAATCTGTGCATTGGCGATACACGTTTTCGCTACGCGACTTGTGTTGCTGGCTGTTTAAGAATCCAGTTTTCGTGAATATGTAGTTATCGCGATTGTTATTTGTTCCCCATTTGGTTCTGATTTTCATTGTTTCTGTAATAGAATGTGCTGGTGTGTTTAGGCGACTGATAGAATTCTTGCTCGTTTGAAGCCGTAACTGTGTAGCGAATCGCCTACAACTATTTCCTATTGTCATACCTTGCATTATAAGTTTCTTTTGGTGTTATCTTCTTCAGTTCCAGTCAGGGAGCGGGTAACTCACTCGGCCCGTCCCACTCTTCTGGATCGATTAGTCAGTCGAACACTTCATGGCAATCGGTGGGTCTGTAGATTTCCCCTGTATGTTTACTGATTTTCTCGCTTCAGTTTTACTAACAGGATCTGTTGTCTTCTTTCTGGTGTTTGTTCTGCGCTACAAAATGTGCTCATTTAAATTCCTTCTGCATCTAACGTCGTGTGTTCCGCTTGCTTTTGACTTGCATATTCTTCATAGGTCCTATGACTACGGGTTCTTTAACCCTTGCTTACTTGAAGGAGAGAGGGGTATTTCACTTCAGTCTGTTGTTTGATCAACCCAACTAGGTTAGCTATGCTTCCATCCTACATACACATCCTAATTTCACTCCCTTGGGTTCACATGGGAAACGGTGTGTGTGTGTGTGTGTATGTGTGATGCAGAATGAGCGATTCATTACAATCCATTCTCTTTGTTCCACCATTACAGTTGAATTAGCGATAGCTCACTGTTGACGAGGCATACCTGTGGATCGCACGGCAGCGAATTCGAAGCTGGTTACTACGACAGCTCATTGATAGATTAGTACAACTTGTCAATATCCTGTGAACATGTGGCTTTGTTCTCCCGCATGGCTTATAATGTAGAGTTTTTATAAACGTTATGAAGCAAAAGTGTTCAAACTTAGTGATGAAAGACCATTATATAAAGCCTACTGTATGCGCGTATATTCATGTACATTTTGGAGCGGATCCTCTTCCGAATTCCCTGGGACACAACTTTGCAGGTGGTCTGCATAACGTCAAGTTCTACTTCACTTTGAACCTTACAGCGAGGTTTTGAATCTAAACTGCTGAGTAAAACGCATCGCGTAGCAGAGCTTATCTGCAAAAAGGTCAGACGAATGAGTCAGTTACTTTTGTTTCGAAGATTAGTAGGTTAACTGGTTCCAAGTGGTTATCGGTACATGGAATGAGTGTATCGAACTACTAACTCATTTTGTTTGAAGTCGATCAGTCAGGACAAGATTTCAGCACCTCGATGTATGAAAACACATTCCTTAACTTCACGGACCCAATGAAGGTAGAAGGGAACGCGATTATCAGCACAACACAATTGACCGCGCACATTGCTCTTTTCAAAGAGTTAATTGTAATCAGGTAAATGTTCCTTTCAATGCAAACAGGTCGCATTCTAAGGTTGTACATGTATCTGTTTGTGTATTTTTTTTGGTGTCATAGAAAATCTGGTGAACAACTTCCCCTTTTGTTATCTTGAACAGGCACATTAGAGATGTAAACTTCCACTTTTGTTTACCGTCGTCTTTACCAACAGGGTTGGGCCATGGTCAGCCAGATGGCCTCCGTGGCTGCTAGACGTACAACTGAACTGGCCTCGCAGGCCACGCAGAAGACCAAACAGTTAGGTCACGTGGTTCATGACAAAGTAAGCCTCTTCGTTGCTTCCCTAATTTTCTTGTTAGTATTCGATTAACCTGGCTAGCCCTCACTTGAAGGATTTCCACTGAGCTTCATAATCAAAATGAAGTAATGCCATTGTGTGATATGCACCGTTCTTATTTGTTGCCCAATTTGAGACCCTGCACCTATCACACAGTGTTGTTACAAGTGTGTGCAACATTCCGTTCTGTTTTCTCAGCACAATGATGAGGCAAGTAACTTTATGCTATACATTGCGCTCGTATCTTACCTTCACTTCAATTTCCGTGTTGTTTGGTTAAATTGGTCACAAACTTCTTGTTAATGTCGAATCAAGGGAATACGGTTTCTGTGATAAGAGCTTCCTGGCTAGCTTGGTTTGATGGCATCAGGATTACCGTTGTTTGTTCAACTGAGCTAAGGACGACGAATAGCTGAGTCTTCGTAGATGCGTCCCACCCTTATTTACAAACATGCTCTTTGTTTTCATGCTATAGACACCTTGATGTCGAATATTCACATTTTAACGTCACTTTTTGTGTTAGTTCTATTCCCCGCTTCTCCATGCCGAGGACATTTTCCTCTGTTGTACGACAGTTTAACATTACTATAGACTGATTATTTGTGTGGTCTAACTAGAGGCAGCTCATAGGCTACCATATTGTGCGTGCTGGCCTCGCACTGGCTTTATTTCGGTTGTTTCTTTCCAGAACTCCGTAACTGTATCCAGTTTCTGGATCCGGATTCATGTTCCGTTATCGTAATTTGTTGCTCATGCTGCGTTGATGGGTGTCTTTTCTTAGATTTTCTCTAAGCACGAAATTATTCATTAGGGGATTGGAGCTCTGATCGCCTTGTATTTTCTTGTTCATCGTAACTATCGTTAGCTATGTATCATGGATCGATGTTTCTATTGTAACAGCTATTTAACCATAGGAAAACAGCTGCTGTTTGGAGACAAAACAATGAAATTTTTGGCCTTAGTTAATGACAACCGGTATGATCCACTTTAAATATTCATCAAGATGATTACTTGTTTGTTCGTCGCGTGTGAGCGTAAGACGACATCAAATTGACAGTTTGCTTGAATCTCATTACCTCGCGGCATCAGTTGATTCAACCTTCATAACAACCCAATCGGCTAACTGCTGCAACTCATTAGCTGTCATCTCCGATTACAAACTGAACATGATGCCTTCATTTCCGAACAGAAACGTGTTATACGTTAGCGAATCTGGCGGGAGTTTTCATTTCTCCACTCTGTTCTCATTTACTCACTCATACAAAGTAACTAGAGCTCTGACATTCGACCATCCATAGTGGTTTCGGTTTGTTAATATTGCGATTCGGCATTGTGGCGCTAACTTTGTGTTGACATCCTGTCGGTCGGCGGCCTATCTCGTCCCTTGAGAGGAGGTATCATTTTTTGTGTCATTCTGGGCTTGTGGTGTATTGTGTTATATCCCACTATTTTTCTGAGGGTGTCACTGGGTGTTCAATTTACTACGTATGAACTTTACTGTCGCGGTTCTTCGCGCCGTGTTTTGAGTAGCCGCCAGTTTATGTTTGGTGGATATGTCCGTTTTAGAAATGGCTTTGACATATTTCGTTTAACTAGTGATCCGTGAATAGATGATACCCGGACGAACTCCACCTGCGTATAACAAAATGTCACAAAGCAATATTCACCTTGCAACATAAACGTTGAAAACATTCCCTCTAGGATTTGTTTTTTTAATCATTTATTGTCCTCTGTATACTTTCTCTTTTTCGTGTTGTTCGTGATATTTTCTTCTGTTATGTTGTCTCCTGATCGTGTTTTATGTTGTCTCTGTCGTGCTTCCTTTCCCGACCCTCTTGCTTACATTTATCCGCCTACCAGGTTAAAGATACTAACATTTTGGATACTCTTTCAAAGGGGGTTGATACAGTTGCTTCCAAGGTACGATCATTTGTTCTCATTCCTTTTTTTGTCGAATTGGTACTTGTTTGCATCATCATTGTCATGAACTGTGGTAGTGTGGACTGTAAAATACTTCAACAGAACCTCTGTATGTACAAGTTTTCAACGTCTATAGGTTGTCTTTCATGTATTGATCAACGTGCACTATGCGACCAACGGGTTCTCCGTGGGTTTAATTTACCATTTGTTGATAAATGAGATAGCAGATGATCTCCGTTTGTGCGTATCCCTTCCGTGATCGAGATTTGGGCTTCGGTCGACATTTATATGAGGCGACCGTGTTGACCAGTTTGTCTTTGTCTCACATTAAGCCTTTCCGAATTAAGTACCAAAACATATTTGCTTGTGAGCATTGGTCGGGCCCTAGATCACTTAGAGAGAAGGCACTGCAACCGTCCTGTTAAAGCCAGTAGATAACCGCACGAGTGGAATATCTAATTGAAGTTAAAGTCACAAAATTTGTTGAACGTGCTGCGCGAAGTTTTGGCAGGTTATATGCACAAAAGCGATACATAAATCTAATGATTTTTCTGGAGAGAGTTGGATGCATATCTGCGAAAGCTGTAGTTAACTACAAGTGGCGCTTGTTTTTGTCAAGCATATTCTTCAGTGATTATCAGTTCCCACTTGTATTTATTAGGTGTCAGCTAGTTTTGATTACTGCCATAGCTAAGCTTTCCTTCATATAGTCGTGCTCCTCTACAAGCCTCTCCGCCAATCTTACACCCAACTGAATAAAATACTTGTTTTATCTCTTCAGCTGCAAAGTGTGTCTCTCCAAGGTCTTCGTGGACTAGAGTTCCTACTTGGGTAGCAATTCACGACAAGAAGACGTTCAGATTGGGTTGGAACCGTCAGAGACAGACAACCCAGCGGATTTGAGTAGCCTGTACGGCTCTACAAGTGAAAGGTGCGCAATCCGCTTCTTATTCTTTCTTAACCTGTGCCAACAGACCATGAACTTTATGTGATATATCCTGTGTATAACCGTCTTAGAGGCGTTACTTTTAGTTCTTAGGTAAACATTCAGATTACTGCTAATTATGTAATGTTTTCATTTCAGTTCGCGAAATACTCACCCACAAGTTAACACTGTGCCACATTTAACTGAGAATGAAGATGAAGGTTGGTCGTGGATTGACGAGAGGCCATCTTCCGTCAAGTCTCCAGTTACGAGTAGGTGATTCTGTTTTCTTTCTGGGGGTGTTGCTACTATATTTTATTGCATACTGCTTTCGGCTTTCGCACCATTCTAGCTAGTGGTTTCGTACAAAACGCTAAGGAACTCCCCATTAACGAATGCTTATAACGGATACACAGGACAGCGGTCGTCACAGACTGTTCTATTTTATAAGAGTATCGCACTGGCTTATGTTCCACCTCCTAACTGGTCGTTGTTTTAATATTCGACATTTCAGTCGCTGAGTGTCATAATCCTATTTTTAAATGACTATGCTAGTATTCGGAGGATGTTTTACACCCGCAAATCAGACACCTCGAAACTGTGAGCAGTTTTCTTCCGAACTTAACGAACTTACTTTGGGCGAAACGAAGTGTGGATTGCTTTCAGTTTGCTGGTACTTGAACAATGTTCATGCCGTTTTCTTGTGTCTCGTTTGTTCCTCTGTTCTCACTTGTACCACTGCAATAATTCGACGTTCAAAATGAAATTCATGCAGATATTACGCTAACGTTATCATACGCTGTAGGTGGCCGTATATCCTGGTTTGCGTATGTGTTATATACTGGTCTCTTTAGTGTCATTCACATTACACACATTGTGAAATAAAAATAGACACGTGTAGATAATTTCACATAGATGATGCCTGCCAGACGTGGACTAGTATGTGCTTGTCAATCCTGATTCGTTGCACTTTCAGGTACATACGGTCGCCTCTCTGTATCGTTTGCTTAAATAATCCTTGTTGAATATCGTTCAAACATTGCAGATAAATATACGTCAAGTACATCGCCGTGGCTACGGTGACGTTTGAATCTGTGAACAGAAGTTGCTCAACGTATGATTTTCATTGGGCGCAGCACACACCAACCTGTCGCAATCTTTTCTATACGCGGTACATGGCCGTGAGACAACCTTATAATCTACAGCTGCTGTGAAGGGCGTTAGAAATATGATTATGTGGAATAACGTGGGTTATATCTCACCAATATAAAATCAGTGTTTATTTCATACAAAACAATCAAGTTTGGCAATATATGCCTTTCTACAATACACCTAGAGGACTACAGAATTAACTTCTTATAAGCGTTAATTGTCAGTTCAACACCAACTTCTATAGATCACAGTGAACGAGTGATACGATGGTTAAATTGTTTACGGCTCATTTACGGACACGTGTGCACATTACTTGGAATCGTCGACTGCAATCCTAAGGACCCACACATGAATGATACAACACACCGGTCATGTCGCTGCGTTTACGTGTTTGCCGCATTCTCTTCTTTTTATGTCCGCCCTGATATGTTGAAAATGCAGCTGTCACTAGGTGTCGTTCTTCCAGTTTGTCTACAGTAGTCATCTTTATGTCCAATGCTTACAATATATACAATCATTCATGTTGGCCACATCGAATAAATCTTTCCAAACCGTGACTGTCCATCGTCTGAAACTACGCGTGTACCACACATCTTGTACACACTATCAATAATGTCAGTACCACCTCTTCCATCTTAACTTGAAACTACTCTAGGCGTTTTTTTATCAGTCTTGCACGTTGTTGCCTTTCATGCAAAATATACGGATGA
>LOND01000815.1:81124-95925 GCA_014220965.1 Paragonimus kellicotti | reverse complement strand
ACATCTAGGGTCGGAGGGAATTGTTGACTGGATATACATGCGGTATTTAGCAAAGGACACAGTGATTTGCCACCGAACCAAACAGTCGCCGGGCAAATACAGACATTGCGAACGGAAGACATATCCTTGTCATATTTGGTCGCACCAGGTAAACGGTATTGATTACCTTTGTCCATTTTTCCTCCAGCAATGCGTGAGCATGTTTAGCGATCGGGTTTGTACTTCCGTGACATCCGGACACCGAGTCAAACGACTCTGGATCACAACTGTTCATGGTTGCCTTTGTAGAGGACGTGAACCGTCTTCAGGTATTTGACCACCGATGTCTGCGTTCAATCGCTCGTATCGGGTGGCACCAGCGAGTAAGCAACGAGGAGGTTAGGAAGCGGATATTCGACCGATCTTTGTGAAAAAAGTGCCCCCCAGTTTCATTTCTTATCCACTGATGCACTTACCTATCTTTTAGACCCCTCTCTCAGGCAACCTACGACCGAAGACAGCAATGATGGTTGGGCCTGGGATGGTGCGAACGAGAGTTTCCACGAAGCTAATGGTGTGACCGCACGACGTTTAAGTACGCACGGGCGCACCCGCAAAAACAGTTGACTTGCCGGTCATTCCTATTTGCTGTCTGTGAACTGCAACGCCTAAACGTGGTTCGCGGGGCAGACAGTGCGCACAACCACGGTGTTTCTTCGTGAGAACATCATGTGTGTTCGGTCCCTTTTTTTGAGTCCTATCCTTTGATACTTCTATCTTCTTCACTGTATTAGGACAACTCTCTCGAGCTATATTCGATCATTTTTCAAACAATGATGCCTCAGTATTCGCTGTACGCCACGCCGATGGTGTTTGGTTGCTTGACAATTGTGATATTTTCTTATTCGATTTTCCCTTTTCTGCTGGCTTATATAATCTTCAAGCGTTTCCTATGATTTGCTTGTACGGCGGTTTCTCTCTGTCTTTTATCATCTCCTCAAATCCCTTGTATGCCTCCAGCAATCGGTAACGTCATACGCCTTGTCAACTGGCGCCGTATTCTGTTTGTGTGAATGCACATTTTGCGATTGAAACTGGTTTACATCGATTATCGAATCCGATTGTTTTCCCCTATTACCTCCGAGAACTTTGTCTCACTTGTTCCAGTTGAATTTTCTTTCGTCTGTGTATTATTTCATCTCTCGGCTGTATCCTTGGGAATACATTTCATGATGGCTAAGGCGTAAACACGAAATGGATGTCTTTATTTCCCGTTGACCACTACGTGGTTATAAAGCGCTGACAAGTTGCGCACATAACTTACTCCGTTCGTTGTACCGTCGCCTTGTGATTTATGTACGGCTCTGACTCGGTTGGTATTGTCTTTTATTTCACCCGTCTTTTTACTTGTACAAAATAAAGAATCCTGTTGTTCAACGGATAACCTTTCGAAGTCGCAACAAATTTTAGTGAACGCTTTTCTGTTGTCAGAAGTAATGCAGATCAGGCAATCTGTAGTATTGTCCCGTTGTTCGGTTTTCCTCTAAATTCTTTTTCTATTGTCTGGCGCCGTTTCTGTTTTTGTGTAGAAACTGTGGTAGGATGTTGTCGTGAGGACATCTGTCTGATGCTGGCTGGGCACACAACGATATATGAATCCAAGTTAAAAACAAATAACCCTGGAATCGTTTCTCTTAAGACCAGTAAGGCTGTCTGGTTTTAAGCTGAAGTTGTTTCGTCCATCAGACTGTATGATGTTCTAGATTCCAAAATTAAATAACTACCTTTTGTTCTTTCTCAACAGAAAGTCTCATGGATATTGCAATGTTTCATTTGCCAGGTTTTCCCGCATTTTCTATTCAAGAACCCGTACTGTTCGCATGTTTCTGGTTGCTTGCCTAGCTGGACGTTTAGAGTATAAACGTTTAATCGTCAAACCAATTGGTAGCTTCGATGCGTGAGTTTTGTTAGGTGTGGTGACTGCGTTTGCGCTCTCAATCCCCACTTCTTTATGTCGCCAACTCATTTCATGGCGCAATGCCTCCCATAGAGTTCTGAAGCTCGGCGGGCAACTCAGCGATAACGATTAAAGTTTATTTCCAACTACGGTTGATATTTAATGAAACCTGGTGGACACCACATTGCTAAATCGCTGAGAATGACAAGCGATTTTTCCTACCGGTCTAATTCAGTTAAACCTTAAAGTTGTGGCTTGAGTTCGGATCAGTAGGGTGGGTGGTGGAAAAATTACACGAAACTGAAGAATGACCGAAGCGGTAAATCAAGTCGATCATAACTACGCCTAAACACCATCTTGTGTGCGTTCACAACTATTTCATTCTTTCATAAGCTGTTACTTATGACGAGACGTCATAAGAGTCGCTCTAAACTTTGAATCTACGCACAAGTTAAATGGACACAGTGTACTACAGACATTTCATTGGAATCGTTTCTTCACAGATTCTGAATTCTGTCAATTAACTAGGTGAACTATGGTGTCATGTGTTAATCACATCAGTGACCCGTGGTATGATTAGTTCGGTTTTGTTGGTGTCCAACGAACCATACAATATAAGGTTGGTGATCCCCGCTGACTTAATTTTCTCAAGAAGCACAACATCCCTGTTGCTTCATCTGCCGGAATTTCGGTGATCTTTGTTCGATCTGTTGTTCGGTGTTACCTTCTGACTCATAATATTTATCGGCCAATGGCGTTCTTCCGATTACCGAGTTGGCTTCGGGTATATAGTTTTCAACTTCTTGATTGTTTAACAGAAGTTTTGTGATTTAGATTATTGCTGATTGAACACCACACGCTTGGCCGCAGCCTTTGCATTCAGATAAGCCTTCCGGCTGGCCCACTTCAAGAAAAAAAGCACTAGATTCGAATTTCTTATTGGAACTCATCAGTATTACATATCCTGATTGTTGGCATTTGCTCCAAATAGCCATCATTACTTTCCGCAATTTTTAACTGTGTTGACCACCTCCTTTCTCTTGCTTGTGTCTCTGTTAATATCACTATAGTTTGATGTGATTGGTCACTGCCGGTATCTTCCAATTCTTCTCCTATTCATGGAACTCTTTTGACTCGTTCAGTAGATCACCTGCCCATGGTTTGCGTCATGACTTCACGATCGATGTGCTTGAAGTTGACAGTCTTTTTTTCAACATTGCCTCAGGTTTTCACAAACCGATTCTGCATTTGTGACACGATGTCTGTTGACACCGTAGTCTCACGTCCGAGCTGTCACCGCATTTCTCTGTTTACATCATCTCAGTGCTTCGGCGGCTTGTATAGGTTGCACTCTGTCTTACTGGTGAGAGTTTACTGACCCTGTAACGTTTCTCGTTTTTGCGTTTTCAATGAATGTTTGATACAGGCCTGGTTGGGAGCGCTATCTCCCGGACGTACTCTGGTTGCTGAGGTAGAATTTGTGCATTTTGGGGTACTTGGAGCTGTGTTCCATTAAGAAACCTCATGTTGCATATGCCCGTATTGTGGCCAAAACAATTCCTTGTGGGTCAAGATTTTAGGGTCACTCCCGTCATGTGACCCAATATGTATCTTTCTTTGACAAATGATGACATCGTTTTGACTTGCAGGTGCATGAAGTTTCGCATCGGCTGAATCAGAAAAAACGAGATGCGGGCTGACAGGCAAGCTGAGCTCTTCTGGTGCGTTGTTTTTTCCAGGTGGTCAGATAATTGGTACACACAAGCGTCTGCTGTACACAGATGGGGTCAATGACGTTATGATTCCTAACGTGTTTCCACTAAAACGACAGTTTGCTGCTTTTTTAGAGCCACTGGTTTTGATGTCTCCCGATATTTCGTAAATTGGGTTTTGTTTCCTCGGATTTCCAATACTCCTTGTATAGGGTGAATATGGATGGCGTACTGGGTTGCTTCGACAGGTAATGTTAGTGTGAGATCGTTGGTAAATCAGGTGACCTTCGGGTGGATTCTTTCAACTCTTTATCACCGAGAACTTATCCAACATAGGCGCATACTTGCGTCATCATTTGGTGAAACACTCCATTGTGTTTTTGTATCTGTCTGAGTGACATTCAGAGCTTATATCTTTTGAATTTGGCCACCACCTGAATTGAGTATATCCAAATAGGTCTATAGTTGTCAACGGCTGAATTTAAAGTTTGGATTATATCACTATCTTATGAAATTCCTCATTAACTGATCACTGTCAGATTGAATACATAGCGCGTCTCAGTGAAACATTTATGGATTTTTTCTCCGGTTATTGGTAGCAGCCCCATCGATGTAGAAAATTTTCCTTTTCATGCATAGCGTGTCTTGTGGTTGGGATGACAGGTTGATTTGACTCACCCTGCTCGGATTCGGCGAACGACTTTTTTCAGGGTGAACCTCCGTGGGTATAATGCAGTGGACATAATCTGCTTATGATAGGATTGATCCACCCTGCACTGCTAACCCGTCCACTGTTAGTCTAGATTCGACTGGTAACAAATGGGGTCGTACTGACTTCAGTCGTCATCTATTTGCGCTCGCTGTTTTGTTTTTCTTTCTTGTCACAAAATTGTTATCAAAAGATGGTGCAGTTTGTCCGAACAGATCTCAATGTGTTCGGATTTGAGTTCGTGAATCTTTCACCGGAAACACGTGTTCAAACTGCAGGTTTTATATCAGCCCGGTATTTGGTCGATAAAAGTTTGCTTTCTAACAGACTTTGACGTTGCCGTCGACCGGTAATCCCAAAGCAATGATAAGATTACAAACTGGTTGCACTTCACATGGTGCCGTCACAACACATTGATATGTACTGGCTGCCGTAGATTCATCAAATATTCTTATTTAATAAATTCGAAGTAATTATTTGTTACTTTTGTCCGTTCCTGTTTATCACATTCACCATTCCGCATTATTTTTATATTTTATTCAAAGATTGAGGTGAGATAGACTCTTTAAATTCACTGCAACATAATCGAAGAAATCTCCAAAATGCAACCCAGTTCGCCTTGAAAAGTGGATATTCTGTTAGGCGCAATCATTATTGACGTTTGTTCGTGCTGTGTTCTGATATAGACGGAATTCATGTGTACTCCTCCAATATGCGCTTTGTGAACAATAGTTACTGTGAACTGTCCCCCCAGCATAGCATTCCTTCGGCATCAGCAAATGAAAGGTTGGAAAGTGATAGATGGTGTGATTTGAATGAAAGAAGCAGAAAACTAGACATAACATAAGTTGTATGGGGACAAACTTTGCTCTACTTTTATGAGCTCGTTCACTGCACACCCAAGACTGTTCAGCTAGGTATCTGAGGGGTTACGGAGAGAATTCAGCCGGTTATGGTTTCTTATTCGCGTCTCCCATACAACCATACTGTACGCAATAACCCACAGTGGGTACTGCGGAAACTCTTCGATATCGCCCAAAACACATCTCGCCGATCCGCCGATTGTTTTACTTTCTCCTTCTTGCAAATTGAGCCTGACTACCATTTTTTTGTACTTCGGCAGTTTACCTGAAATATCCAACATTATTTTGTTCGATAGATGTTTATCACTAGTAGCTGTCTTCTTGCAGGAAAAACGATTTAACCTGGATATTGGATGCGTTTTACAAGTTGATGTCTATCGGTCTGACATAGACTACCAACCCCCTCCCCCTCACTGACTTGTGCAATCGCACTGGTAGCGTAACTAACGTTTGACGATTGCTTGCGTATTTCGTGTTTTACTGTCGAATGTAGGCTTGCCTTTATAAGCAGTCGCAAGACTTTTACTTGCATGCGTCTATCTGACACTCATGAGTACCTCAGTAGGTCATAAGATATTCACCCATAGAATTCAAACTCCTGATGTAATGTATGTTGACTCTTCACTATACATTATCACCGATAACTTCATTCGATTAGATATGTGTTTCCTCACGCCTTCATCGTATTGTTTGGATTTTTCAATCAGCCGTGATGCAAAACTTGGTCATGTGTTAACCAATAACCGTATTCTTTTTAGTTTCTCCAAGCGTACCCCTTTAGATGGGTCTGATCACTGTTTTATCAAACTGTTAATATCTGTTACGGAACTCAATATAGAATTACTACTCAGTGTTCTGATTCCAAGGTTATTCGTCACCAAATTCATTAAGAAAACCTGGTGACCATCGGAGATCTACTCGTTTCTACCTGGTCTGAGATTCACGTTACCTCCGATTCCGCAACGAAGAGTGATATGTCTACTTTCCGCGTGTGTTTTACCTTAACATATGCGGATTACTTGCAACGTGATGCGTACAAGCTGACAGAGTTCCTTGGTTAGAACTTAGGTTGCTACCTGGATGAAAATAAGATGACACAAAATAGACCATAAGCTAGCTGTCAAATGTCTCGCCATTTTATCCATATCAGAGGCCTGACAGTCTGCATCATATCCCGAAAACCAGGATTGTCGCGCTGTTTAGAATGCAATAGAATATGGCTTTTAAAGTCTAAATGTGGGCATCCTTCCCACACCTCATGTTTTCACATTGGTAATTTTGTTTCTCGCAGCGACTTCTGTTGATTTTGCTAATGTAACTGCTAATGATTAGGTTGAGTTTTTCTAACGAATTTGGGATAGAGAGTGTAATATTCCATACCCGGGAGGTTGTCTTTCTGTTTCAGCTACGCCACTTTGCTCACTTTTTTCACACATTCGTACTAACGGACAAGTTAGCGATGACCTGTAAAATGCCATTATCACATCTGTCTCAGTAGAGCCTTGCTGAGCTATGGACCTATTGCTTGTTCTTACGTAACCTTGCGAGTTTTTGAAAAGATTTCCCCTATAAGACCGTTGCTTGATGCGGGCCTCAACATTGAGAATGAGTTGCCTATCGCTGCTTTGAACTTTCGACGTTCTTTCAGCCGTGTTTTTATGTTTCAGGTTGAAAATCGGTGAGGTTGGTTTAAAACTCCCCAACTTGATAGGTAGCACCTAGCAACCTTGCTCAGCTGAATAGTCCAGGCTTTCATAACCTGCGAACACCTCATCACCTGGCCGCCCTACGGTTTATTCCAACTACCGGCAGCTGGACTGAACAATACGCGATGCGGCGGGCTCTCCGTCAGCATACGGAATAATTGCGTTAACCGTCAAAGTTGTGCATTTTCATTATCTTGGTTATCGGCAGCGAACTTGCACATCCTCCAAATACGCGCCGACGGTCTATCGGTTTGCTTATGCGGTTAACCCATTTGATACAAGCTAACTAGCGGAAACAACGGTGGTCAGATACTGAAGTTTATATTGCATCTTCTGAACGAATGGACCAAGTCTCTGAACCATAGAACAAAACAGTACGCACACTCTCGTTGCGAACTCTGTTATTATTCGACAAGTAAACTTCTGCGCGACGCCAAGAGTGTCGGAGGTTGGTGAATTCATTAAGTGTTGTCGTTCTCATTGTGGATACTTCGTCAGCAATACTACAGGCTGACGAGATGACATTACCCAGGTGGTTGAAACAATCAAGAGTATCCAGAGGCCCACTAGCGACAACAAAGACTAGCTCAATACCAACCCAATCTTGTGACATCACTTTACATTCCGAAGGTGCAAAGTGCACACCATACCGACCAGCCATATCACTTGACCAATTCGGCATGGTCTGCATGCTCTGCAGGAAAACCAAATAAAGCAATGTCCTCTCCGTCTACTTAATGTCTGTCAGCGTATCACTTATTAGAAGATACACCCCGAGATCCTCGAAACCTCTAAATGTTCCTTCTAGAATATCGTTCGTCACAAAATTAAAAGGCAAGGATATCGAGCACCCCTGTCACACGCCACTTGGCATGGAGAACACTGGATATAGCTGTCCATAACTGCACACTCTACATTCACAACCGGCATATAACGATTTCAGCAAGTTGAAACGTTTCATTCGAACTCCTCTGCAACACAGACAACTCCAGAGGGTGTGTTGGGTGACCTAATCAAAAGCAGCCTCTAGGTCTTAAAACATCGTGATCGTTGACTGAGAAAATAAGTGTTGATGCTCCAGTCTTTGTAGCAAGGTAAAGATATGAGATACATCCGCGACCAGGCCGGAAACCTTGGGAATGTAAAATGTTCAGTTATCTGTGTAATTTCTGATTCAAAATGGTCCGTTCGTGTTCCTGTATGTTAAAATCAAACGTCCGACGTTGTATGCAGAAAGACCGGACTTTCTGGAAGCTGGTTTTAAAGTATGTGTACATAATTCCATATTAGATGTACTGCTCGTTTGTTTTTTGTATGGTCTTGTAGTTGATGGGGAATTACCACCGATATCTAGGACTTTTCCTCCCGTTGACTGGCGGTATTCAAACCTCACCTTCGTTAGCACACTGCGTGAAATCCCCCGTGTGTTTACAGTAATTTGACATACAAGCAACTTTCTTGGGCTTCTCAGTTTACACACCTTAACTTATACTGTTGTATATATACATATATATAAGATATGCAGTGTTTGTCTAGCCAGTTTTTGCCATCTGTCTATTTACGGTACTCCAACCTTCCTATATCTTATTCGCCTTTTGCATGACGAAACTGAAATTGTGAGATGATTCTGGAAAAGTTTCACGTGGGTAGATGTGGTAATCGTTAATTTAGTTCATTGCCACATTGTAGTGGTTTGACTGCCTCGTCAATCTGGTGCTGAGGTATTTGAGTTTTACCTAGTCTAGTGTGCTTGTTTATGTCGTTAACTTCAATGTTGCTGTACATGACGCTTAGTCTCTCTCAGGCAACACTAATTCAGTACTTTCTCAAGTCATTGTTCTCTCACTTTGCTTGTCTGTTTCAGCCTGCTGTCAGTATCTTTCATCCTCATTGTGAGGAATGATAGGCTCAAAGCAACAGGCTACTTTCTTCTTAAAAAATTTGCTCGCTCAACTGAATATCTCTTTTTGCCTCCCAATTTCGCCGAGATAACAGTAAGCTAACTATATTTGCAGTTAATTTGTTACTTTGTGTTTAGCATGGTTGTGATGCTCCAATTGACTTGATTAAGCCGTGGTTGTCGACGTATGCATGATTGGCAAAACGTTACTTGCTTATCGCGCCCTGTTCACACAGAAGTTTGAGACCCTGCTAGCTATTGTTCCCTACGGTGCGTCGCATCGTTATCGCGTAATTGTGCTTGTGTAGTCTACAGTGAGGTGTCTCTACTGTCATGTTAACTCTGTGTTGGTTTTTTGGTTCTGTCCTTTCTTCGGTATTTGATGTTTATTGAATTACCGACGGGGATGGTCTGAAACACTTAACCTTTTGATAGTTGCTGTCTCGAACATTTGTCTGTCATCGATTGTCAGATTTCTTGTTCCGTTTTTAGATTCGGGTTAAAAATTTACTTATATCAACATTAATTGATCATGGCGTCCTTTTCTATTTCTGATCGACTGGTGAAGAGGGCAGTTCGAGACCGTCTTCTCCCACCTGGGTGTGGTAATCGGGGTTAATTTGACGGGAATAAACCTGGGTGGTTTGAGCATCTATCGAAACATAAAAAACGAAATGACTGAGTACGTAGTTAGATTTGTCCAGTAGGTCTCCGCACATATCCAGTAGCCTCTTTTTTTTGCGTGGTCCGTTATATGGAAGGCTCTAGATGCATCAATTTTGTGTCGCCTTCTTGTAAATGCCCCTTACCCTCAATGCGAGTGTAGTTAATGGTTGTTTTCATTACAGTGGCAGAGATATGACATTTATAGGTGACGATGATATTCGCGTCGTCTTCTTCTTACGAATTTATGCAGGTACAGTTTATCCTACTTTTGCTAACTAACGATATTTCATTTTTGTACACCAACGCCTTTGCATGCTTTTCAAATGGACTAAAGTGATATTTTCGGTTGACCGTCACTCATATCTGATCACAGCCTTCGCATTCAGATAAACTTTTCAGCTGGCCTCTTTCGAATGAAGCGCGAGATTCGAGTCTCGCTTCCATTAGAGCTCGTCAGTAGTGCATATCCTTGCGAGACAGACTGAGGTAATCGTTTTCTAAGATGTGCAGTTAGGATTAATCAAGGTTTGCATATTCATTAAGCGTATGTTCAGGTGAAATGGTATGCCAACACTGGATATGAAATGGGCGCACCCACGTGTCTTCAGATAACGCACTACATGTCTGGAATATCATTTCCTTGGCCCCGTCACCCTCGCTGTATTCATCTCATGTGACAATGTATGTGCGTCATAACTGTACTCACTTCTAAAAAGCATGCGGAATGCTCACGCACACGGCAACTTATTACCAAGAATTCGAATATTTGTCACTTTACTATTCTCCCCTTGTTCCAATGCGACGTTCACCTGCCATTTGGGATTTACAAACGCGAGCTAATGGTGCCAATTACCATTTTATTTTTTGACTATTTTATTTATCAACCATATAACACTTAACGGCACTTTATAAACATATTTGACGGGGATGCCATTACGACCTTTTTCTCAGGCTTGTTTGAAGCTCCCGTTGTCGTATAGGAGCCAGCCTTATTTTTTCTTGGGACCATGGTGGCCTCAGATTTATCTGTAGATAGACTTTCCTGTATACCCGCTTATTTGGAAAGAGATGTTTCCGTATTCCATTTTGCTTGTTGGATGATCCCCGCACGGAGTGGTTTTGTGTTATCTTCTTGTGACTAGTAACATTTCACAATTACTGAGAAATATGTATTATTTTATCAAATCTCGTAGTACTCCTACATGGTGACGTCTCTACACAAACGTTGCCAGTTTGATTTTTCATTCCTCTTAACCGCTGGCGATGCCAGCGTAAAATCTCTGGATGCATCAGTCTTCTAACTAGTGTTGCACTTCAGACTCAAAGTCTCCCATCGCAATGACATTTATAACTTGACTCCATATGTACCTGCCTCATACGTGCGACTCATGACCCAGTATAGGCCCGTCTACTTATACACTTCATTGTCTCAGTTTTTGGGCCCTCGCACTACCTATCTAGTTCTGACGCCGGCCTCGAATGCTGAGACACTACTAATCACACCGTTTCTTAACTTTGCACCCCCAGGTTTGCCATCATGTTTGTCCAGACGACTATCAGAACCTGTGAAATACCGGGTAAAAAATATGCTGTTTTGTGAGCGCGATTTCACACGAAACATTCGTCTGATTTATTTACGGTGTTTTGTGAGCACCCACGCAGCCGGAAGAGTTCTGCACACCAGCCCAATTAAACCGTTCAGTCTCACAATGTTTTTCATTCTGCATCGACTTCCGGACTTTGAGATTACGTACAGCCTCGAAAGGGCAAATCTGAATTTCGATTGCACGGCGGACTTTTGGAAGCATTTGGAATCGTAGACAACTGTGCAGCCGAAGTACATAGAGACGAATTAATGTCCAATAGCCGGAACATGTTATCTAGTGTACCGTGTACTACTGTCCAGAACAAAACCACTCAGTCAGACATGATCATTAAGATAAGCGCATATTTAGAGCTACAGCACGACATTGTACACACAAGCATGCATTCCACTGTACATCATGTGCATGCCTCCAATTAGACAGGAATCATGATCCAATAGGCAGGTAAACTCTAACTGTAGACAATGTTTTTAACTGTTGGGCAGAAATTCGTTCGTGAACTTTCCGGCCGAAAATAATTTGCTAAGTTGGCGGAACTGTATTTGTAGTTCAAGCAAACTTTGTTAGCCATAGATACCTTGAAACGTGATTTCACTTTGTACGCGACAATCAGTCAGCCTGTTGTATGAATGTATTTCACAAATTTCTGTTAGTCATAAACGTGTAGTTTGAATTAACGAAGTAACAGTCACCAAGTAGCTAAAGTACTGGTTATTTACTAAACTTGGGAATATTCACCGTCGGTCCTACAATGACCAGAAAGTGATAACGAATCATTTGCTCATCGACAATTGATCATTATTAGCTGCTTCAAATGTTTTTCGAGTTCTTTCAGCTATCAGAATTCTATAAGGTATGCCACTCCTGGTCGTGATGCAGAGATGGATACATTATCTGCTGCGGAAGATGTTCTGCGTCTCGGTCTTCAAGAGTCGACCGTTATCGGGCATATGTTATACATCTTGTGGTTTCAAATTCAAGTGATTTTTCTCTTTGTAATCTAAACGCTTTAACCTTCGCAAGAAAACCGATAGTTTTAAATTATTGGTGCAGTTAAACGTTGTTTCTGATCAATTACAAACTCAGTTCGGCATAAATCCATTGATCTTGCTAAATGTTGTATTTTGCAACATTATCTAGGAAGAACATTACGGAACAGGCTGCCATCCCAAGAGTTACGACGATAAATATTTTTTACCATTGAATTGTGATAGGAAGTGTTCACGGATAATCAGGGCTTTTAGTAATATTTCATGAATACCAATCACATTTGATCACATTTTTCATATTTGTGTCAGCATTTTAACCAACTCCTCTGGCGAATTAAACCTGCAATCAAGTTTTGTTCTCGCATAACCCCAACACTAAACCCGAGTCTTACTATGACCAGCTTCTGAAATGAACTGACCTAACATTAGTCGCGACCCAAACATTTTGTCTAGCCTTACTTCCTAGGTATATTACAAATAATATTGATATCACCAGATCACCGTTGTAAAAGATGCAGGACTATCGTCTTACCCTTAATCAATAAGTGCATGAATGGTCAGTCGAGTTACAATCACAGAAATTATTAAACTTGATAAACAGTGTACTGTACACGGATAAGTAGTCGGGGCCTCGGGTGACGTATATTGACTGCCACTCACGCTTGGTAAGTAGCACACTGGTTTTCATGGTTGCCCCTAAGAGTGCACACCGGAATTCAGTTCCCAGTCAAGGCAGGGATGTGAGCTATTTATGAACTCTAACGAAAGCTCACGTGAATCCTGATACTTCTTTATTTGAGAGGGGTGACTGAAACTTTCACAGCTTTGAATTTCCAGGCAGTTCAGCAATCTATCCGCCAAGAAAAATTTGTAACTCTATACTTTAACGAAATCTAACAAGTACAACTTCCATTTGTGATTTCCGATTTATGTTAAACGAATGGGGGATTCGTGATAACTAACTGATTCACATTCCTATGATGAGAAGATTTAGAAGTTTTTGTAAGTTTGCGATGGGATCCCTTCCGACGATCTCAGAGTACAAACATTTCCATGCGGTGAGCTGCACTTCACTTTCACAGTGATTGATAACATTATTTTTCGGAGATAATCAGCCCAAACTGCTATTTTCAAAATTGTTGCACCAGCGCGTGTAACACATCATAGCTTCATATTGTACACGACCACGTGGCGTACATAACGGCAAAAAAAAACAAATATGTTTTACGTTTACGACTGATGAGAGCAAATTAACTGTTAACATATCGCAATATGTCTTTACACAGATGATTTTAGCTTCCAGTTGGTAGCAGAAAAAGCATCTTGAAAAGCAGTGTACTGTTTATGATGTATTGTAAACAAGGCGTTTGGAAGTGAATCTTTTACATTTTCACACTGCTGCTTAGCTCACTTGTTGGGTTTAAGCACGTGGGTGTCACACGGAGCAGCGAGAAACTCACCAGAGGAGTTGGATCATTACCAGATGGAAGATCAGCGACAGCCATAGTGAAGTTGTCGGTGTTTTAAATTGTGCGTACCGAACGATTTCTGCTCTACAGTCTTTCGTAAACTTGTTTGTGTGCGTAGAAGTGTGCACACACTGAGAATGAGTGTTATATTCAGTAATATACATCGAAGTGGCCTTGTTTGAATTTGTTCCTATTGGTGTTTACGAAGAACTGCGAGACTGGTTGTACCGTTTATGGATGTTGGTCCTTGTCAGTAATCATTCCAGGATGAGTTAAATTACGTTAGCAAACAGGCGAACTTATGGTCGTACTGAACAGGACTATAGGATTAATCTTCGATATTTAGCGAACACCACAGTTATCGTGAAATTATCGCCTATATGTATGATTAACTGATGCTACGTATACAACTATTCCGTCATTCCAGAGCTATCAAGCAGATGTTTAGCAAGATATTTTATTCTTAAACTTTCAGCTTGTCGCAAGTGAACGTATCCGTTTTCATAGTAAGGGTGTTCACCAAGAATACACGTCTTTTTCTTTTCATACAGAATCCCGAATATAGATCGCATAGTTGTCACTATCACGTGGTAGAGATTCACGTTCACGGTTTACAACTTCCGCCTTCATCTAATTTAGCCTCGAGTTTGCATTCTTTTAAGAGAGGACTTAGGTACATAAAATCGGCAATCATTAAGAAAAACTCAAAAATGGGTGACAAAAATGAACAACGGTTGTTTTATTTCAGTTTGGTTAGTGCAGTTAGTACAGATGCGGGCAAGAAAGGCTAGACAATTAATGTCTTTTTCAGTGAAAACGTGACCTTTAGTAACGAAGTTCATTTCAGATATTTCGTCTATGACTGAATGAAGCTGTTCGCCTTTAAACCAAATGAATGAGAACTACCGCTTCAGAACATTACAAGCTGATTTAGTTTCGCCTACAACAATCGTCATAACAAGCGAACATCACATTTTCCAATTAATTTATAAACCTTACAACCCATCACACTGCTTTTGATTTGCAGCATGTCAAAACTTTATGAGCTACACATCTTCACACACAAACACTGTTGGTTTCCCAAAACGTGTTACATATGACAGTCTTGAAAGTATATTGCTTGGATCGGTAAGGATGACGACAAACGCCTGATACACAGAAAATACCAACAATGTATCCATTCTGGTTAAAAAGAGTCACTGAGAACTGAGTAACAGATGTTGCTTGGATTGGAAAATGTAATACAA
>LOND01000815.1:45710-60739 GCA_014220965.1 Paragonimus kellicotti | reverse complement strand
CACACAGCCCCACGTTTCCATGATCCAGTTTGTTTGTTACACATACACTGAGATTGTGGTAACACCGATGTGGCATTGGTCACAAACTGCCTCTGGTTTCTAAGCAGATCGACCTATTTTTGAGTACTTCTATCCCAGGCCAGTTCAGTGAGTATTGTTCATCTACAACTAAAGTCAAATCCTGTTGGAAATCAGTGGGTAATGCACAGTTTTCTTACCTCGAGATATTTGGAGCAAAGCTTTGCCAAAAATATTTTTCGTACCATTCCTCTGAACCAATATTCTTTACCAAGACCCATTATTAATCGCAACAGTATACTACTTGAAATACAACAGTATATTGTTAATTTTTCCGATTGTGTTAATAAAAACAGTGAAGCTGTCTGTGTAATTTGTCAGTCCTTACGGATCAGTGTATTCAGCTCTCCTACTTGACCTGCATGCTCTTGTTCTCTTTGAACAGAATGCAATTAGTCCTGTCGCTTTTAAACCAAGCTCATACATTTCGGACCTCCAACTACTGGTAGTTAACGTATATGCGGATATTACAAATGGATGAGGCATATTCGCACTTTTAAATATACTGGAGAAAGTAGAGAAAGCAATGGAGACGCAACCAGCGAATTAACGCTATACCATGTCACCTATTCGTTATGCACACCGCTGTATTTAGTCATCTCAGCGATCTTAAATTTGTTTCTTACCTAATGTTTACTTAACCGGCATAGAGTGAGGTCCAATCATGTGGTAAGCTATCATGCGAGCTAACGATATGAATGGTCAGTCATCGACAAGCTGGATAACGCCTGTATTTCGTAGTTGTGAACTTCCGGCGTGACACAGCATATTAGTATATTCAAATCCTTTTGGTTTACTGTCACCCAACACGTCGGTTGCTGAACGATTTTAAAAGTTTCACACTTTCATTTCCAATTTGTTGCATTTTTTCCCATTCACTTTGCGTCCAGATTAAATTGAGCCGCATCGTACAAAACTGAACGAATGAGAAGAAGTTACTTTCTCTTGTTGTTAATAATAACACTTGCTTTGTCTGGTTTTCAGATTATAAAAATTAGTCACATTGGTGCTCACGTATTGATTTGATGAATCTTCTACTGAATACAATTACCTGTTCGACTAAAGCTTCCTGGTAATGAATGGCGGAGAATCCGTGGCAGTATTTGAACCAAAATCAGGTTGCTTAAACGGATTGTTTGAGTATCAAAACTGAGGTAATGGAACAAGTATGGTTAACTTTGAATATTGGAACGTAATAGACTCGGCCCGGGAAAACCTTTATCTGGTTCGACTACAAAACATTAAATGGTTTGACATGTTTTCCTCAGTTCCGGTCCCCTCTGATTTGTCAGCCAAACGCAGCTCATTGGTATGAACCGGCGGATTCCTCCACAGAGCGTTAGGTTCCACCAGGTTCAAACATAAAGGACGAAGGATAATGACCTGACTACTTCGGGAAGCTTGCCTTGAAACTTCTGAAGTGAGTTGCGTTCATGCTTAGACCCATCAGGTTAAGATTGAATGAAGTTCGAAACGGAAGCCCTTCATGTTACAAGCGGATGTATGTAAGATTGATGGCAGAGCCTTAATCCATGACTTCCGATTTTGACCGGTAATGACACGGTTTTTCGTAAGCGGAATAACGTTCTGAATACCTGTTTTGGTAAGATTACCCATACATTTTCACATGCGCTGTTTTCATTAAGCACATTTAGCTGTGTTATGAGATCAAGGAACTGTTATGATATAAGTTTATCAACTTATGTTTTGATTACTAGATTGAAACTATTCAAAGAACTTGAGTGCTGGTAAAAACTGTCGACGAAACGATATGCGGTCAAATATTTTGTTTATTGCACTGTTCTTTCAGACATTTGGCAGAGCTTGCTAGTTACTGTGCGGTCAGTTGCGTTCTATTCTGTTCAATTGCCGGTTTCACTAAATTGGCTAGTAACCCAGCTTGTATGATTTCCATCACCTTATTAAGTTAACTTGTTTGTCAGTCCGTCCACGTCATGAAAACCAATTTTTGTCAACTTCTGGTTAGGGTGTGCCAAACTATTTAGTTAGTCAGTGACTGCTGACGTCTAAATTTGACTCAAACAGTAGTGGTGGTGACCGGTGCCGGTTTCACGGTCCCAGTCCTAATCACATTAGCGTATCAACGTCGTTGTCATTCCACGCAGCTGGCTGATCCGTTGCATAAAAGCGTTAATGGGTATCATTCGCTTTTTCGGTGTGCGATAGGCTGGAAAGAATCACACGTTCGACTAGACTGCGCTAAATCCACTTAAACTGACATGGAACCAAACGGACATCCCGGCCTACGAGTGTCGGTTGTGACCAACACAGAAGCGTCCAGTACTACTGTGGAACAAACCGAAGATGCCCGCTGATTTGTCGATGTTACAGGAAGAAGATACCTATCTCAGGTAACTTCTTCAAATAAGGAAATGAATGAAAGTTTGAAACACGTTCTGTTGTCTTTTACTACAGTGTTTTTATCGATTGAATGTAAAGCAGACACAGTTAAGAATTTTTGGCATCTACTTATCGGTGATGGCATACTAGTAAACTGGTCATTAAAGGATACGGATTGTGAGCAAAACATCCGAAACAGCCAAAATAGCAGTCAAACTGTCATGCTGGATACTTTGGTTACTGCAGTTCGTTTGGAGAAAGTTTAAGGTCTTGAACAAAAGACTACACAGCACGGCTGTTAGGGGTGTGCCTGGCATTTCACCTGCAGAAAAACAAACAATATGCGACCCATGATGGGTATGCGCCTATGGAATTTCAGTGAAACTGGTGCGTTGTGACTCAGATTTACGAACTGTCAACCTTCCGTTGGTGCCTATCCATTCGAATGATACCATTCACTAGTCGTTGCATTCTCAAACCCTTGGAGCGTAGTAGTAAGAAAGACCCTATATACTATGGTATTTCGTGGTTTAACAGTATAACCAAAAGCGGACCTAACAAGGTAGCTTGAGACAGGGCTGGTTCGATAGAATGTTATCAGTCTTCATGTTATAACATCTGAGTTTGGGAATATTCACAAACCAGAGCGATCATGGGCAATCAACACCATGCAGGTAAAATATTGTCTGCATATGATTTGCTCTGTCGTGTGCACTGGGGAAGTTAGAGGGACGACGTCTGCTGGTCTCCCTTCAATAAATAGTTAATGATTTTGCACACTCGCCTCACATGCATCAGTATTCGAATCCACAACATTGCATGTACGACCAGTGAGTAACAGTGCCTTTGACTACAGTTGCTTGTGGATTACAAGCGAGTTGAATCTTGTTTGTTATCTGCGCAACAACAAATTAATAGCTTCCTACCACACCACTCAGATATGTTTTAAATCAGTTCAACAATTTTGTTGCAAAAGCCTCTGTTTCAGATACAGCTATACATCGTGCGTGTGTAGCTATTACTTTTGGAACATGATAAATTGCCCTTGTCCGTGTGCACTTGTCTGCCTGCGTTTGTTGATTGGTCTGTATGTGTTGGTTCTCAGACTAACAAAAATTGATGCGTTCACGTCACTTTCAATCGTAACTCCATTTATCCTCATATTCCTGTCGATGCGTTACTTTGCTCATAAAAGTGTCGTACAATTAATCGTGCAAAAATTGAAGACTCTTATCAACCTCATTAAGTGAAAACCGGAACTTTTGTGAAACAGTTGGTTTGGTTCAGTACTGCCAGAAATGTTAAAACACTCCAGATTTTGGCAATCAACACAAATACCTGAAATGTGGAAATAAAAGTTGGACTACCTTTGTGTCCTGCTTTTGACTAACTGGAGACGCATCTAAGGAAAACTTATGTATCGAAAAAATAGTAGCCTTAGAATTTACACGTTAAGGCTATTTATATGAACTGAGTTCTTTGACAGTAGGTTCGATCAATTTTTTTGACCCTATCAAGTCCACCAGTAACAGTTCGTTTTGCATTACCACGGAAACACTTGTAGAATACCTGCAAATGTGCGGAATGGCATGTGAAGTAGAGTAGGTCTGTGTGCGCTGATGGAGGTAGTAGGTGGTTGGTTAAGATAGAAATACCAGGCGACCTACGTTTAAACTCTCAAACCATTAAGACAATCCGTAGGTAGATTCGAATTTTCTTGTCTAGTAAACAAGTGTGTCAAGGTTTGACAAGGCAAAACGTCAGATAACTTATCAGTAAAATCTGGGTGCGTTTATTCCCTAATTAGGGGTTGTCATGCCTGCTTCCACCGGAAACAGAACAAATGAACCTATTGGTCAGCGCACAAACCATGCTGATCATATTGAAGCAAACGCTTAAACACGTTCAGCTTTAAAGACTGACTTACATTCTGGAACAAACGGCTGTCCAGTCAAAACACTCAGTCGCCCTGGTAACGGTTTGCCAACAATTATAGTTAACCAAGCCGTCAAACCCATGTGGTTGAGCGTACTAATGTAATCACTATTGGAACAAGTAGAAATGGTGTTAGTAATGCCGAAATGTACAATCCAAAAACATTCATCTGGACATGGCGTCTTGATCCGGGTTAACTGCTTGGTAACCCCAAAGATCTATTTGGTACCCAAATTATTTTACCTCTGAACATCACTTCATTTAATCGCTAAATGATACGCATTTTATTTATTTGACAAGCACAATAGGATATGTCAACAGAAATGGTCTATACAGTTCAAAAGTCCGCCTGAGCCGATTAGACTGATCGTTTGCTTCCACATTTCTGCACAAAGTGGTGGCGGTCAGTTGAAAGACGTGATGGATGGCCGACTGGGGCTTTGTTCTGGAAGCTCCTGACCTCAAAAATGATGTTAACAGATGGCGGTGTTCTGGCAACATACATCACGTAGCCTTACAAAGAATTATTGGCAGACTTGCAAATTTTCGACTGACCATTGTCCTGAAAAATCTGCCATCAGATTAAAGAAACTCAAACTTCATACAAAGAAGTTTACTTTAGACGAGAACATGAAAAACATCTAGTTCATGTCCACAGTTTTGAACAACGGTTTCCTGGAGGTTGTGTTCAACCAAAGCTTTGGTTGAACTGTATGAATAATGTTTGGATTATCCAAGAAGATAACGGACAACAGTCTGCTGATCACTAAGATGAAATTGTGTGCCAGGTTTGTTAATTCGGACATGCTTGTACAGCGGCAGGGCCTAAACACCATACGCGCGTCTATGAGGCCATCTAACCGCATTCCACCACTATATTTCAGGTGTCTTCGGAAGACGATTGGATCTTCAAGGGCATGTTCTGCGTTGGGCTGGCCACCGGGTCTACACCCTATGGAAGATTTGTCTTGTACTAGAAAGACGTACACAGGCGTAATATATTGACACTATAAGGTCACCACTATAGCGTACAAAAAGGTAGTAGCAAATCACAGTAAGTAGCGCATGATTGCGAAGGCAGGTGGGTTCAAAATTGACTGGCGGATTGGTTGACGATGAAGAGAAAGAAGTAGGCGCAGGTCCCAAAATTCACGTTCTGAACGACCAACAAACAGTTCCGTAAAAATTTTTGTTAATCGTTGTACGGTGTGCTTCTCAGTGATCGGATTACACAGCCTTAACTTGAACTTTAAGTCTGCCTCAAAAACGCAATAAACCATTCTTCTGAAGCAGACGGATGCCACTGATTATTATCGTGGTATACTATTTCATTTTTGCTATACACTTGTATTAATTTTATTACTTAGCACTTTTTTATCGACGTCATCAGATGGGTAATCAGTGCTTTATTACGTGGTGTAAGTCGTTGATGATGAATTCCCAAAAACAAGGTAACGTCTGCTTATCACCAACTTAAAAACTAATAACGCTTTTAAAACCGAGTTCTAAATGTACTCCATCATTCAAGATGGAGTTACTCACAGCTGTTCGGTTGTAAAATGGATTATTTCACTAGTAAACTTCGTACACTTCATATGAAGGACAAAGTTAAAAACTGAGGACGATTACTAACCCTCATTTGTTCAGATAACCTAGAGGAGTAACAGCAACCTGCGTCGACTGTGTGAATAACTCTTCGGGATTTTAGGATCCTTCTACGTTTTTGATTCACATTACCAGTGCTGACCAAACATGACTTGCTTATACATTGACCGCAGCGTGAATCATCAAAGCGTATGGATGCATTCGCGAGAACAATTCATTTGTCTCTCTGGGCAGCTAACTTAGCCTAGACAAAAATAATAAACTTAGTTCGAGGCTTTTTCAAAGGCAGCCCAACTACACGAGCGCTAAGTTCTACCAGTGGCGCTGTTCAGCGTGATCTCCCAAACGTGAGTGTGTTGAAGCTAGTTGAGATGTGAATTTCTTATCCTAACACCTGATATTACTGTTCCAAGTGATGCTGTCGCTGGAAGTAAAAACATAAGCAAACCACTGTCTAATGGTATTCTCAAAATGATATCAGTTGCGTGACCTTCTAAAAAACATCAGCCTCCTTGTAGTTTCCTTTTTGACTTCGTTCAGAGCGCACGTGAAACACTCAACTCAGTGTCGTTCCAATAGTCTAAAGTTACTGTTTCAGTAACATTCTAATTTGTCTGTCGTTTAGATCTATGAAGCGTATCATTATTTCAACCTGTTAATAATCGTACTAATGTATGCTACTAAGTAACTTGTGATGAGTTCACTTTGCCTTAGTTCTTATGATATGCTGGTATTACTCATGATTGTATATAATAGGCCACTGTTATATGATGGTTGCGTAATCACTGCAACAGGCTACAGCGTAAACGCACTTAATAGCACATTTCTCCTAAACAGTCCAGTAGACTTTGGGATAATAGGGACAGACGAAAGGAGCCCTAATAATAGATGATTTTTCTTACTGAAATGTTGCACTGAAATCGATCAGGTATTGCAAAACGGACTGACATCCTCTTAATAGGAAACACCCCCACCATACGCATACTTTCAATTTCCCTAGAATGTGTTTCTTATTGTGGGAGACGCTGTCAATTAGGATGCTTTTGTAAGCTGATGTTCACCCGGAAGTAAATGCGTTGGTTGCTTAGTCATCCCGATTTCTGACTTGATCGGAGAAACTATTTGTACAAACTTATTGTACAGTTTTACAGAAATAGAGTAAAAGCATATTGATGTAAGTAAAAAAAATATAGGAAAGCTAAATGTGTACAGCCACTGCGTGACAGAGGTGGTGACGGGAGCGTCGACAGAGGTGTTTATGTGGTAACTTCTACAAATAAACAGAACACTTGTGGTCCGTCGGTGATCCGGTCCATGGTTCGATCGAGTGGTATTCAAAACCCCTTAGTCTACAGAGTGAGACATTTCGTTCAATCGTTAAAAACTTCCGAATTCAAAACAATTGACAGTACAATGCCAAAGTTAGCTGTCTATTCGGTGGGAACTTGTGGGCTAGCCGTTACCTAAGCTATTCATTCTTTTCCCTTTGAAAAACCGCTGGCAGCCAGTATCTACTTTAAGCCCTATGTCCCTGCTTGATTCTGTAAGATTCAGTACTGAAACATTCAAACGATTCAACTTGTTCTCACTTGGTACAACCTCAGCATTTTGTTCCCTTTGTCCGCACTAAACAGATGGCCGACGATGATTAATATGGTTCACTATAACCACTGTCTCAAGATGTCATACACGTTTCACGTGAAGTGCTATAAAATGGTTTAAGTTCGATCTGTCGTATTCAGGCTAAAGAAGAACTTTTACAACAGCAGACGCAATATGTCAAAGAATACAACAATGCGGATAAGCACCGATTGAACTAACAACTGGCTTAGACGCTGTATTCGGATAGTTTCTGATAGGGTATCCTTTATCAACACAGTATAGCTTTAAGGTGCACTCCACTTTAAGCTCTGACGGTTGTAACCATTGCATAACATTGTCGCTTAAAGTGTATATCACTGATCGCTGTGGAGTGGGATATGTGATCAGCACTGAGTTGCTTTCATGTAATCACCCAGACACACAAATTTGCCATTAGTTAGTCAACTGACAATCTGACAACCAACCTAAAATATGGATGTTATCTGTAATACGACATGCGAATTTTTTTATTTCATGGAAACGCCTGTTTGTTACATTGGTTAAGCTAGTCTCTAATGAACGTTGTGCGATCTGCTAACGAACGATGCATTGGAATTTGTGTGTATGAACTGTTTGCGTACAAATGAACTAATGACAACGTTATGCCAATAGTTGTGTACGCGCTAAGTGCTTGAGAAATTCGTTTAGTTTATCAATACAGACAAATCAATTGTTATTACCCCAATAGCTTTCAACCACATTAGCCATTGGGATTCAGAGTAAACAGACCATCTTGATGCCCGGATGCTAACGCTATCAGAATGTGTGGGTTCGTCAAACAAATGAGATGATATTTCGAATATAAAAACCTTTTGCACCAGATCGGCTTGAAAACTAATTTATCTATGACCACTCGTTAAAGATTAACGGAGATTTCCTAAGGTTTCATATATGCCCATTACGGTGATGAGAATAAGGACATATAGGTGCAGCGCCTGAACAAACCGTTTTTGGTGACATAATATCGGGTCAAGCAGCCTGATTCCAATAGCCTCGGCAGTACAAAGTGTTCTAATTCGGACGCTTTTGATGGGTTGCCTGGCACGCGATATACCACTTTGAAGGCTTGATCAGTTTTCACCTGGTGCCCGCTTTCAACCAGATGAGCGAGGATAGCACTGTTGACCGATCGTGATTCCCCGTGCCCCAGCCACCGTGGATGGTGTTCTTGGATTCGTTTCGACCAATATAACCTGCTCCACAGGAACAAGTGAATGAGTAGATACACATAGATGAGGTCTGAACTGTCAGTCTATCTTTGTTATAAAATCTGAGAATTGGGGATGTGGAGAATTGAATACGGAGTTCAGCTGTAGCATAGTCCAGAGTGGTTCAGATTTATTCGTCTGGCTAGATTATAGTTGATGGCGGATTATCATATAAGTCTAGAATGAAAGACGATATAACTTATTTATGCGTTTAGCAGCAATGCTTTACTGTGGGAATTAGAAATGGATCGCATTGCATTTGCAGCCCAGAGACGGCTCAATTCAATGTTCGTGACATTCTGTCGTGGATAAGCAGGGTTGGCCAATTCTTTTATATTTTCTGACACAAGACTTACACGTACAATTTCCTCGAAACGTTTCATCATAATTGAACTACATTCACTCAGACGAACTCTAAATGTGCCACTCTTTTTCAGTGGCTTACCGGTGACCATTAACCATTTGTTGGGTTAGCTTGAAATTTGCTTCTCCTCAAAAATTTAATCGAGAAAAATTGAACACTCAGACGATCACAGTGGTTTGTCGATCAAGGCTGCTCGAATTATTACGTAAAAATTCGCACCTACCTGAACGAATTATTGTTGGAACTTAATAAACGGTTGCAATGAATTCCTTTCGAAGAAGACAAAGGAAGTCAATTTTTCAAACCGCTGTTTTCGGTATTTCTCATTAAGCTTTTACAACTACATAGAGTACGTCCGAGTTATACTTGAACATCGTAACAAACTAACTAGGTAATTGAAAGTCACCGAAGTTTTGCGGATCAGTTTGTTGCAGGATTGTGGAAGTGTTGGTAAATGTGTTACGTTCATACCCATCTGTCGCGAGACGTGCGTTTGTCGGTGCCAAGTGGATTACTTTTGCTCGACTTTTTAGTGGCTGTGGAGTAATTGGTCATGGGTGGTGGGGGGATTGTACGAATTGTTTTGGGTCATAGAGGCAAGGGTTGTGGAGTCTGATAGCAATAGCCTCGGCCGTTGATAACAATCGCACTCTGACAGCTCTGGAAGCAGGAATGACGAACCTTGTAGATTACTCGGAACGCTTCATCCAGTGTCAATCAGATGTGAGCCGATCGCACTGGAAATGGGCCTTTTCGAACTGTTGAGAATCCTTTTCGGTAAGTGTTGACGAATCCTCCTTTATAACCGCCTTGTGGTTTTCTCAACGTAACCGATTAGACAACAAGTATGGGAGTAGATATAGAAAGACGAAGAGAACTTGGGCAAACTATCCTTAAGGCGTGGCACCAGTACCGGGCAGGTGTCGAACGATACGATAAGTCTCGCTGCAGGGTAGGCACTCTCGACCGCGTTTGAAAGTCTACGGCTAATTATTTCACTGTTGACCTCATCTTATATGAAAGACAGATGAAAACCGGCCTTTTTGTGAATTCCTCAGGGTATCCACTTCCAGTAAGTGTTTCTCGAATATGTCACATCAGTTTAGGAACTGCCGATGTGTGGATCTTTTGCGCTCTGTTCAAGAGACAACGTACCAAATTTCTTTTGTACTTCAACGGGACAAAACTGTGAAAATGTGTGTATTGACCCGTCCACGTCTTTTTCCTATGAATTGATCTTTGAATTGTTTTTCTGAGCGACGAAGCAACGCGACGTCTAGAAATGAGAGTCTGTTATTGTATGCCAACTCGATGGTGAACTTTATGTCGGGATGTGCTTTGTTGAACTCATCTAGTATGACCTGGGGATCATCATCGTTTGGAAGAAGACAAAAAATGTCGTCCACATAGCGCTTGTAGAGCTTGCACTTAGTTACGATGTGACTGAGTTCAGTGGTCTCTAGTTTGGTGCTAAATATATCTGCGAGTAGCGGACCTAGAGGTGAACCCATTGCTACTCCATCTTTCTGCCTGTATAACTCTCCATTAAATTGAAATTGAACATCATAGGTGNTACCTGGTGCAAAGACGACAAACTGCAGGCCGTGTCCACCCCAGATCGACTCACGACAAACGTCAGCCCATGGCGTAGAGTGATGAAAAATCAGAACCGATAGAACATGTCGTTGTTCTCCATCTTGCATGACGAAGGAAAGTTAAACAGTTGGAAGAACTAAAAACGGTGAAAACCGATGGCATTCCATTGAAAGTAAATCATTAACGTGACTTTTGCAAAAGTCAGCTGACACAACCTTAGTGTGTAAGTAGTCTGTGCGTGTTTCCCAGCTGTGTTTCGGTTTGGGCTAAGCAACTACTCCGGGTTAGGCATATTGGTTGAAACGTTGGGGAAAATCTAGGTGGACATTCCGTAGGCAGACACCTGAATTCACATTTTATACATAACACGCCAATTGTTCCGAAAAGAGGAATCCGTATTTGTTTTGCGTCGCATAAAGTGGTAAACTATGCTTGTGAAAATCAATGGACTTTGAATCTTCATTAGTATGGACATCATTTGATCGATGGATTGACCACTTTTGAAGGAAAGGAGCCAGTTATCTTGTTATCCGCTGAAATCCTTTCAGTCCAGTTAGTCAACAATCTGTCCAACTGTCAGGGTTAGCCGGCTTGGACGATCTGAGGGTTGTTGTTCATATCCAAGGACTCTCAAAACCGTCGATGCTACCCCAGGTCCCATCAGTCTTTAAAACCTTGCTAACCTGTGACACTGACGGTTTCTGTATACTTCTAGTCCCTCGGCTATTTGCTTGGATATTCACTACGTTAGTTTTAGTATCTATTCCCAGAGCGCGCTTGCAGACAGTAAAATTCATGATCAGTTAGGCAATACACTAACATATTTCAACTAAGTGGTGTAAGTGTGACGTGTTTGTGATAAACCAGCATAAAAAGAACCAAGCTTATATTTCGTCATTGATCCAAGTCTGCGAATAAGGAGACTGGTTACTGTAACAACAACAACAGCCTATACTAAGCAAGACTGGCTTCCCCGAACGAAACATTTCTTTGAGTTCTGTAGTATGTGGAATGATTTTCATTTTCGATATCGATATATAACAATTTTATCTCCGTAAGATAGTATGAAGGCAGACTACCATGAGGCTTTTGGGGACAATCTAAATGGGTACGCTCAAATAGGATCAATTTCGGTTTACATAGCTACTGCTTGATTGTAGGCACTCTGTTTGAGAAATCCAGATCTCCGTTGAAACAACTGAACAGACTTGTTTTACACACGTATAAGCCGCCAAACCCGGTTATTGTGATTAATCTGACATCCACTTTTTGAGTAAAAGTTTAACGGAGCTTGCGTGACTCGTAACAGCACGCGAACTGCACACGGAATTGACGATCAACTTCCTGTATCCATGTGATCGGAATAAGGGAAGCAAACGTTCGTGAGGATGAATGCTAGTTCATATTGTGGTTTCGGAAAACAATGCCAGTGAATAAGATTTTCAGAGGAGATTTGGTTTATCTCGTCGCCAAACGTGGAAATGCGGAAAACTGTTGTTCACCCAGGCGGTTTTCTCACTGAACAATCTCCCATATTAAAATTTACAAACATGACCTGACCTCATCGCCACACTAAGATTAGATCACCGCTAATAGAACGTCGTTAAGGAAATCCATGGGGCCGTTAAAAACACGTTTCAATAAAGTGTCCCAATGGTGTAAGACACCGAGACGCCTGAAGAATGGAATCAAACTTCTGAATAAGTTGAAACATTTATCAAGGTAACAGGTACTGACCAGAACAAACTGAATTTGCGTTCGTTGAGTTTGACCGGTAATGACACGGTTTTTCGTAAGCGGAATAACGTTCTGAATACCTGTTTTGGTAAGATTACCCATACATTTTCACATGCGCTGTTTTCATTAAGCACATTTAGCTGTGTTATGAGATCAAGGAACTGTTATGATATAAGTTTATCAACTTATGTTTTGATTACTAGGTTGAAACTATTCAAAGAACTTGAGTGCTGGTAAAAACTGTCGACGAAACGATATGCGGTCAAATATTTTGTTTATTGCACTGTTCTTTCAGACATTTGGCAGAGCTTGCTAGTTACTGTGCGGTCAGTTGCGTTCTATTCTGTTCAATTGCCGGTTTCACTAAATTGGCTGGTAACCCAGCTTGTATGATTTCCATCACCTTATTAAGTTAACTTGTTTGTCAGTCCGTCCACGTCATGAAAACCAATTTTTGTCAACTTCTGGTTAGGGGTGTGCCAAACTATTTAGTTAGTCAGTGACTGCTGACGTCTAAATTTGACTCAAACAGTAGTGGTGGTGACCGGTGCCGGTTTCACGGTCCCAGTCCTAATCACATTAGCGTATCAACGTCGTTGTCATTCCACCCAGCTGGCTGATCCGTTGCATAAAAGCGTTAATGGGTATCATTCGCTTTTTCGGTGTGCGATAGGCTGGAAAGAATCACACGTTCGACTAGACTGCGCTAAATCCACTTAAACTGACATGGAACCAAACGGACATCCCGGCCTACGAGTGTCGGTTGTGACCAACACAGAAGCGTCCAGTACTACTGTGGAACAAACCGAAGATGCCCGCTGATTTGTCGATGTTACAGGAAGAAGATATCTATCTCAGGTAACTTCTTCAAATAAGGAAATGAATGAAAGTTTGAAACACGTTCTGTTGTCTTTTACTACAGTGTTTTTATCGATTGAATGTAAAGCAGACACAGTTAAGAATTTTTGGCATCTACTTATCGGTGATGGCATACTAGTAAACTGGTCATTAAAGATACGGATTGTGAGCAAAACATCCGAAACAGCCAAAATAGCAGTCAAACTGTCATGTTGGATACTTTGGTTACTGCAGTTCGTTTGGAGAAAGTTTAAGGTCTTGAACAAAAGACTACACAGCACGGCTGTTAGGGGTGTGCCTGGCATTTCACCTGCAGAAAAACAAACAATATGCGACCCATGATGGGTATGCGCCTATGGAATTTCAGTGAAACTGGTGCGTTGTGACTCAGATTTACGAACTGTCAACCTTCCGTTGGTGCCTATCCATTCGAATGATACCATTCACTAGTCGTTGCATTCTCAAACCCTTGGAGCGTAGTAGTAAGAAAGACCCTATATACTATGGTATTTCGTGGTTTAACAGTATAACCAAAAGCGGACCTAACAAGGTAGCTTGAGACAGGGCTGGTTCGATAGAATGTTATCAGTCTTCATGTTATAACATCTGAGTTTGGGAATATTCACAAACCAGAGCGATCATGGGCAATCAACACTATATGAACCACTCCGTTAAAGTAACGGAGATTTCTAAGGTTTCATATGCCCTTACGTGTAAGAATAAAGGACATATAGGTGCAACGCCCTGAAACAAACCGTTTTTGTTGACATAATACCGAGTCAAGCAGTCTGATTCCGATAGCCCCGGCAGTACAAAGTGTTCTAATTCGGACTGCCTCCGATGGGTTGCTTGGCACGCGATATATCACTGTAAAGGGTTGATCAGTTTTCATCTGGTGCCCGCTTTCACCAGATGAGCGAGGATAGCACTGTTGACCGATCGTGATTCCCCGTGCCCCAGCCACCGTGGATGGTGTTCTTGGATTCGTTTCGAACCAATATAACCTTCTCCACAGGAACAAGTGAATGAGTAGATACACATAGATGAGGTCTGAACTGTCAGTCTATCTTTGTTATAAAACCTGAGAATTGGGATGTGGAGAATTGAATACGGAGTTCAGCTGTAGCATAGGTCCTGCTAATTGTCGGGTTGAGCCTATTTGTCAGCCATCTGCGGCATTGTCACCTTTGAACGGCCCTCGAATGAACACAGGCCTATTTCTTTCGTCGTGCGCTTCAAGCTTAGGCGATATCCTGATCATAGTTCTGGTGATAAATCATTCCGGGCAGCCGTCGTCATGAAGCACGTTCTCTACGAATTCCAGTTCAGTTTCTAACGTATACACCGAACAAATTCTGTGTGCTCTGTCAGTCAGGCATCGCACTGGATTTCTATTTTGTTTTAAGGAGTGCAAAACTGTGAAAGTTTGTGTACTGACCTTTTCACGTATTCCTTCGACGAAGGCTGCGTTGAATAGTTCCGTCTATTCGTCGATGTAAACGAACATCTAGGGAATATATCCCCTTTCCAGTCCCCTCCTCAAGTGCAAACATAACTGACTGGTGGGCGAGATTGAACGTATCGAGTACTGTGTGCATATTGGTATCCGAACTGGCTACGATACATATATAGTCTACGTATCGGTG
>LOND01000815.1:16010-28560 GCA_014220965.1 Paragonimus kellicotti | reverse complement strand
TAGGCACGCCATAATTATTACGTCTAACTCGCCGGTCACACAGTTCTGCGGGTAGTGTTCTATGTTCTGCGACCATCCTGATTAGAGACACACTAACCATCCGTACAAAGTCACTCAAATTGCCGAAAGTGACAGTGACACAAACAAGAAGTGTTTATTCGTTGACAAGTTCAATAATGAATAGCAAGTAAATTAGTTAATTTCAACTTGGAATATCAATCACATTTGGTCGAAATCTCCCAATTCAGATGGACTTCCCAGCCAACCACTAACTGTAGTATTCTTATCGAGATACTCCTTTACTGGGTAAAACTATCATTCAACTAAGCAGGACGTACTTGGTGTCATGTTACCGGTCACGAGAAGGATGTAAACATGTGAGTGCCGTACCACTAGACAACGATTAGCTTATCGTATTTACTTCCGTTCAACGATAAGAATCGAAATGTTCCATAAATCCGACAACCGAAATCCGACTGTAAACCGTAAGTGGTTACAAACTGTCTCAAACACGTGGTGTAGTGACCGTTTACAGCCAAATTCAAAAATGTACAGAAACATGTTAAAGAATGTTTGTGATTGGGATATTATAATAGAAGACAAGCATGACAAGAAATGAAACGGCCTACTAAAAATAAATCGCAAATTCGTTAGGACAATCATGGAGAGAATTCAAATAAAATGTTGACTTACATGAAGGGGGTTCAGTACACCGTCGATCAAAATCCCTGCAATACCGTCACATATGGCAACGTCTGTAGTGCTTAAACATCATTCCATATTTTAGTTGGCCTTCGCGGGTTAGTTGTGGCCTCCAGTCAACTTCTATTAGTCGGTCCAAGCTCTGGCTAGAGCCTTCTTACTAGCGCAACCGTCCAACGCCTCATTACAAGCCTACCGCATTTCAACTCTTTGACGACTTCAGTATGATCGGTATGGGTTATCGTCCATCTAGTGGAATAACCAATGACTTTTGGATGGCGTGAACGCAGATCAGCGCACCGCACTCTGAACGATCAATAACTTGGGGCACAAATAACTCACTGTAGCTCGTGTGTTCTGAATATTTTATTCAAACAGCTAAAATGGACTCGGTGTTTCAGATTTCTCAAATGGACACTCCATGCTTCTGTAGTTAACTATCTGAATAGATTGCTTAGAGTAAAATGCAAGATTGCGGTTGTAACTACCCGAACTCTCTTCCTGAGATCGTGTTTCGATTCTCACAGTGTTTCCACTGGGTATGAGAAGTTACTGATACGTAGCACATTGTGCGTTACTGGAGTGTTTGTGGATATCATTTTTCGACTCCTCTCATTCAAATTTGTTTCAGTTGAGAGAGATACACGACCCAGTGCCGCGTTCGATGGATGACATGCCTATTGGATCGTACGTTCGATTCACCAATCACTGTAATCTGACTTGTGAAGCGTACAGTAAGCTAATGCCATGAAAACACTACAGTGAGATCTAAGAGGCAACCTAGCTGATCGAAAATTTTCAAGATACCCATCTAACCACATTCTCAATCTATCATCCGTTGCATTATCACGAACTCAGTTGGAAGCACTCTCAATGGGACTGAATTTCCGAGTACCTCAAAAGCATACAAATAAAACCCTGGTGGATGCACAATTTGAGAATTCTGTATGCTCAGTTAAATGTTTTGGTTCCGACATCAGTGGATAGTGACAGTTGGCTGAAGGCCAAGTTAGCTGATCTGTCATACAACTTCCAACGGTCTCCAATACAACAAAGTGCTGTCTAACTGGTGAACACCTGGAAGCTCTTCAACAACTGAAGAAAGATGAAAATATTATAATTCTGAAGCCAAATAGAGACCGGTGATGTGGTAAGGAAACGCCAACAATATATCAACAAGGTGGAAGAAATTCTCGCGGATCCTAAAAATGCAGACCCTTGGACAAACCGGGCAATATTCTGTTAGTAGAGAAACAGATAGCCCGTGAGTTACAGATACTTTTATTGCATGGTTTCATCAATGAACGACAGTATCGCATGTTAAAACCTGTAGGTACCAAGACTCCACAACTGTATGGTTTGCCTAAAACCCACAAATCGGGTGCTCCCTAATGGCCCATTTTGGCAATGAACGATTCTCCTTACCATGAGCTAGCAAAATGGCTGGTTGACACTCTAAAACCTCTACGACAAAAAACGTGCATCCGTTGAAAGAAACTTCTGAATTTATACCATATATTTGAAACCCTAATACTGCCAGAGATACGATGTTACTCATTCAGTTACAAACGTGCCAATGCGCGAAACGATAGATTTTATATGTGACTTCGTTTTATCCAACTCATTTGTCTTCCAATCCCTGTTGACTATTTGAAGCGTTTACTTTTACTATGCACGGAAAATGTGAGATTCTATTTTCGGGTAAGGGCTTTCAACAGATAGATGGCGTAGCCATGGAGAGCCCACTCGGCATTACTTCCAGTTGTGGATGAAATGAAACTCTACAAGCGATATGTCTACATTTCCACCATCCTGATTAACAATTGTATAAAGAAAGGGATCGTGAAAGTGACATTTTCTGTCCCTGTACGCGTGTCCATACGTGCAAGTGGATATTTTTATACTGTAATAGAAAGAAGTGAGTTTACGAAAGAAAAATAGAAGTGTGATGTTGCAGAGAATTTCAGTTTGGAAGGCACGGGTTTGTGCCTGTATCCAGCCAACGGATAAACACATTCAGATGAGGGTTTACGCATCGTGACAAAACCGTTGTAGCAGTTATTTTGAACCGAGTTTGTCAGTATATGATGTAATTGAATGGGTACACATAAATTTACCTCTCCCCAATTTATCGCTGAACAAAATAACTAGATATGATTCATTACGAGATTGTTGTCGTGTTTTATTGGCCACCATTTTGAAAATGACCGCAACAAAGTTACGTAACTAAGGTGCTTTTCAAAGAACAGATCGTCGACTATTTCTAAACCTCAAAAAGTATGACGTTAACGTGTTTCACACAAGCGTACTACAGATGATAACATGTATGTTGTTCCCGTTTCCTTTTAGAACACATCAGTTCAATTTATGATTTGAAGACTGACACTGCTCTGTGCTTTTCGAATCAGTAGTTTCAGGAGATTTTCAGTCACATTGAAAGTCGGACTGCGAGCTTGCCACACAGAAACATTATTTATTTGAAACAGCAGCCGTGCTGTTGTCGCGTACAAAATGTGAGCGACTGCCTTATATGTCAGAATGATGAGATTTGTGTGAGGCTTTAAATAGTGGTAAGATAAAAGGAAACGTTCTCAGAACAGTAATGCAAGCTTTCATTATCGCGTTTAATCTACGTTTATCAGTTTATTCAAAACGTACCTAATAGAAACAGACCATAAATAAACACTGTTAGTTTATTCTCAAGATTCGTGCCGATGGTAGCCACGGTCAACCGTATTATCCAAAAGTAAGAAACCATTGAATGTAATAGAGCATCACTAATAAGCTCGAAATAAATGAAGTATGATTCACCTCAAGCGCCGATGGATTTGATTGTGATTCAGAGAAACAAGCTCCTCGTTTACTCCACAAAAATGTGACAGAACATCCTCATCTGTCCTCGTGCAGTTCCAATAGAATCTGTCCCTTTTTGTGTTCTTTCTATTCCGGTGAGATTTGAGATTCCGCTGGATGCCAATCGGACGACTAAGCGGTTGTCTTATTTTGATACAGCATACGGATTTCTACTTCGTTAGCCTTTTTCACTTAGTTTTCCTCACTGTATATCGAACAGTGTGTTACCAAATCTTCCGGTTACTGGTCAGTACACGTTTGCGTATTTGGTATCAATCGGTTCATATCAAGTTACTCTACTAGGCATAATGGGAAGCTTGAAAGTAGGCGATCGATTTTCGTCTCGGTTGTACACATCACGGGTTTCTCACGTCAGTTAACCATTCCCAGTTAGTCGCACAGCGTTTTTCACACATATGATTTTGCTGTCACTAGGAAAATGCATGACTTACAGACAATTTAATCATAAGAGATAACTGCTTTCCCAGTGATATTTTCAGAGTTATGACTGATGTTGTCAATGACGGCCACATGACAGCCACTGACCTCGGATAAGTTAATCAGAACACTGTTAGGCAGAACAACACCAGGCCAACCATAAACTCAACTACATTTTGCCTGCTTAGCGGTAACCTGATCAAACAGCGATTTTGATTCAAGATTCCTCCATATATGTGTGAATGGAGTTACGATCACTTTTGTGGGTTTCGCACCAACGTTGATGACGTCAACTACTATTGTCAGCCCTTCATCGAACGAATTTTATGTCTATCGAAGCGTCGTATACTACAAGGTCAGGAGTTTGTATCTGGTTTAAATATTGACTGGTTACTGATAAGTAAAGCCTCATTGGAGTCTCCTGGGAGAATAAGTCACAGGTCTAAAATATGCCGGTGGAGTTTAGTTTATTTTACTTGAGAGTGTGATGACAAGAGACTGTAAATGCAAATAGCGTGTAAGAGTTTTTTAACAGCAAAACAAGACTCAGTTCTCATAGTTGTCAGGTAGCTCGTCTTTCAGGTGGTGAATCAATTATCCAGCATCCGAAGATCCCAGAATTGAATGAATAAGTTTGAGAAAATACTTCTAACGGGTCCGTATGAGGTTTGAATCCATACATATTTCATTGTACTGAGATGAGTGGGTTAAAAACATTATGTTTGAAATGTATGAGCCATGCGGTTTTACTCAAAGCTGAAGTTGAGTCACAAGTTTTCTACAGCAAAGTCCTAGCACACACAGGGAGTAAAGTGAGCATTTTACAAATTCAAACCTTTGGTAAACTTGCCAGTACAGACGCAGAGGTGTTGAACACTGAGTGAAGAGTATGTAAGTGTGCATAGCTGCTTATCACGAACGACCCTTGAGGAGTTAGTGAGCAACTCACATGAGTTACTCCGATTTTCAGTGTCACAAGTCCGAATCGAATTAGAAAACCTATTAATTCACAGTCCAGCCAATACAGACACGATATCTCTCCTCGTCTTGAAACATTGCATCACCTAGTTATCAAAACCAGTAACAACATCTTTAAACCGAGCCTTGCCAACTGACCCTCTACCGAAGGCCTGGAAAATGGTTGACATTCATATCTAACCTTGAAGGTGCATACAGGGATGATATAACAAACTATCTATTCAATAGCTCTGCTCTCAGTGACCTCCGGTGTAACGGATAGTTTATTCGATGTCTTTCTCAAGTCATTAAGGAGCAGTCTGGCCTTCTTAATTACTCTCCGTGTGTCACAAATCCTCTGATAGCTCAGGGCTGTTGGATAATCACTGCCGACGCAGGATTGACCATTGATCCGATTTATTTCAGATTATCTCAAAGCATTTGATAACGCCATTTTGCTACGGGACCTCAATACTTATTACCTCCATTCTCCGTTACTCACGCGACTTGATTATCTGACTGAACATAGACTGAACGCCAAGATAAATGAACAATTATTCGTGTGGTTCTCTGACAGCAGCTGTGTTCAACAAAGGTCTGTCGTAGAGTAACTACTGATAAGTTTTTATTTATCTAAAACCAATTGACATGACCAAATCACTACGCCGATGACACATAACTCTGGAGAGCTCTAGACTGCCCGGAGGATGTGATAACCGTATAAAGCAGCTGAAACCTTGTAAATCAGTGAACCATTAATATTCACCTACCTTTCAATGTTACCCAATGCGAAGTCATGCATATTCATCATCACATTTACGCTGCTGTCTTGGTGACACGCAACTACTCATATCCCTATGCAAACGAAACCTGGCCACCCTAGTACAAAGCAGCTTGCTGATTCACAGATTCTACAATCAATGCTTCACAAGGCCATGGTGACAGCTTTTGAGAAGAATTCATTGGACATGCTTTCATCTGGAGGAGGTTGAAGTGAATTGTAGCCCACATGAGGCGTTTCAGTGGATGTCGAATGTTATCATCCTTTTGTGCTGCTGGGACTACATCTACCTGGATAAAACAAACTGTTCAGAATGTATCCATTAGCGGTTGCGTTGGATAGAACAGTTGATAACTGAGGCTCGTTCGAATCTTTCTACGCTTGACTTAACGCTTTCGGATCTCAAATAATCAGATGGAATCCTAAGACTGACTTGAGGTTAATCAAAATATAAGATTTGCAGCAGGTTGCAAGCTTTTCTGAACAACATTTTATCAGGCGGTTTGTTTCATTCAACTTAGCTGAGATGCCAGCAAAATCGTTCGAATAAAACGAACGGACTAACCTTTCAAAAATGAGCTCAATTTTGCATAATCACCAAAGAGGAAAAACACTTATGTTGCATTGTACTATCATCTCTTCAGCTCTCATTGCGCTCAAATGTGAATCACAGACTGTATACATTGGACCAGGTTGGAACACAATATCTTGGCACATATATCTTTGTACATTCAGGACTATGGCAACCCGATTGTTGGTCTCGGCCCCAAATGTGCACACAACGTCAGACGATAAATTCGGATGATTAGTAAAGTTCGTTGAAAATTTTCAGAGAGGACCACTAGAATAGTTATGGCATGTAGGGAAGATTGTTACACTGACAGAATTGATCTGTAATGCAGGTCTGTCCATGATGGAATACTGCTCAAATCTATGACCACGGTTTAATTGGTTGTACGTTTCAAAAGGCTACTGAATTGTATTTACGTTGAAACCCACCTGAACAACAGCTCACTCAGTCAGCCTTCTAGCCGACCGGCATTAGTGACAAAATGTGCATATCTGAGGAAAACGTTGTTTTGATGTGTTTTATTGTGTTGGTGATATAATCGCATGACATTTTGTTCTATTGGCTTCTGTAAACAGACAAACTACAATATTCCTTGGTCGATGGAGAGTTGAGCATTTTGGAGAAAAAAACCTTGTTTCCCATGTCGCATGGTACGAACTAATAAATCATGCTACCTTGCTTCACAGGCATCCTCACACAGGATTATGATGTGCCATGCATTTTGGTTGTATTAAGAAATGCGTTTCCAATATTTTTATTTACACAATCCAGTCCAGCTGTATGATTGTTTTCAGCGATTCAGTGATCATGTTAATCCTGGAATTGTACCTAATTTTCTTTAATCCTAATTGGTTGGCATCAAACGCTTCAGTTTTTGCACACCTAGTTATCCTGAACGTTTGCCGAACTGTTGCCCTCTAATCAGCGCCAACATACAACCTTTATTCTACGACTCTAATCCCATTTGGATCAACACTGTCACAGACCGTCATAGTGACCGTAGTAAAGACCATACAACAGAATGAAGCGATAGTGATCCATTTCCGTTGTATGAAACACAGTTTCAATTACTCGAATCCTTCGCGGTTTAAGTGTACCGTCTAAACTCAAGCGAGATTGTGTCAGGATAATTTATGATTGGTACATTTTACGCATCTTATCATCAGAGTTCTAACCGGTCGACTCGGTATGGTTAGATGAGAGAAGTTGACCACCACCAAACCGCGGCTATTTCCGTTTTTCCTTATGCGACAATTTCTTGGAATCTTTCAGTTTTCTGGCCAAATGTTAAGCTAGATAATCCCATAAACTGCTGTGTTATCGACCACAAGTTTGTGACGTAATTAAGCAATAGCCTATGAAGTGTTTAGTGAAAACCTTAGTACTTCGCATGGATGGTTAATTTGCGTTCCCGTCCGTTTCTGCTTCTTCAATCGATGACCACCGGAAAACGCGAACTTTACTATTACAGTGCTCACAACTTGGTTAAACTTATGATTTTTACGTTTCGTTGAAAATTATTGAAAAACCAAAAAATCCTGCGTTTTTCTCTATTAACGATTCTGACTTTGATGTTCAATGAACACAAAAGTAGAGCCCAAACACACAATAGTGCCAAATTAAGTTTACTTCAGTACAACAAATATTAGGTTTGCGTAAATAGTATTTTTCACAGGCTTTAAAACATTAAATTTTCCCGCAATATTAACTTTTATCACAGTCGAAAATTATAAATTATAGATTTTACCTCATTAACAAAGGGATTTGTGCGGTGCACAAATGTGAACCTAAAGGAAGTTGATTCCCTCTAAGTTAATTCGACGTTTTGTAAAAAACAGTAGATATAAGTCACTGTTTATAAAGATGTCTGCTGAGCTTTGCCAATGCTTTGATAAACTCCCGTGTAAAATCTCTCACAGATAAACACTACTATCCCAGCGAGTACGCCAACTGATGGCTACAGGCAGGCAGATATCAAGATTGCGAGTGGTTGGTAAATACGTACAAGCAGTTCAACTATTTCTCTAACATGGTGTATGAAAATAACTTAGGGATGTGAGTTATCCCTAAATAGCAGAAATGGATGAAGCAGCCTGAACACTGTCTCACTGAAATCTTGCGACGCAGAAAATGCAACAGTAAAAAAATGTTTCATTTCGCTTGCTTTTGTTGGAGATAAATAGTTGAATAAAACAAAAGATACCCGATCACGCACAATCTCAAATTTTTCGAAAACGACGTCGACACGATCTAAAGAATAACCATTTATTTATTATATTTATTTATATAGCATTCACCAAAAACTCATTCCAATTTAATGTTCGAACAGATTAAAGTAAATGTTAGTGCATTGGCGTCTTCAACGTCTTTGACGACAGAACGTTTACAAACTAACCCGGAGCCTTTGAGGAAAAGCTGACCCAAACGTAAGTATTGTTGTTAATATCTTCCCCGGGAAGAACAAATCCTGTTTTTAAGTTAGTGTGGTAATCATATTTCGCTCCAGGCAAGTGTTTGCTATCACCAAGGAGACCTGTTTTGGCGTTGCAGATTTTAGTTAGTCAGATTTGAGAATTATTTTCAGGATAATTATTAATGACGAAAATGTTGACTATCTGAAGGATATCTCAACAATATGCTTTCCCTGTTCCCTTTGGGGGTTGCGGTATAATGCTATTAGAAGTTAAATGGAAGAATGTCACTAGCGATGATGCGTCTGCCCACGGACCATTTGTTCAGTCTATATTAGTCTAAACTGCCAACCAGTACACGAGGCAAAATGGATAAGCTTGGCTCTTTACTGGTAAGTAGCTTATTTAGTAGAGGAAGTCATATTTTAACTTGGAGCAGCACTGCTTAGGGTAACCTTTAATGCTATTTAACGGTCTTTTCCTTCTTAGGGTTGGTCGTCTGCTGAAAGCAAAAGTAAGCTGCCCATAACCTTTTCACTGGCTATATATTCCTTTGTGTTGTTTATTGCTGATTACTGCTGATGCAATGGTATTTTTTTGATGCATAAGTTTGCAAATTCCTCTGGGAAGCCTCTGGTTAGAATTGAGCTGACTTCCTGGCTGCATATCTTTCAAACGTTTTGATGTGGTTATTTTTCAACTGATGATTGGAAAGTGATTATTTATCGCCCCCAAGCTGGATAATCTCCTCATGGCTTATTACTTTCTTCATGGACATGTTGTGCAACGCGCAGGTCACGGTAAACTAAAGCACGAACTATCCCACTCTTGTAAGATTTTAAACTGCTTCTTTGTTTGCTTCTTTATGATATCTTAGTTTAAACTGATTTCGATGTTTATGGACAAAAAGACCTAACCACGTATAACGACCCCGAATAAACCAAAGGTTATGTAACATTAAAACAGTTTCCGTTGAGTTCAACGAAAAAATACGTCGGCCTCGAAACTTTCTATTTAAGGTTACTAAATGTTCAAGTATGTTTTGTATAACCGATTTGCACTTATCGTTTACCAAGCCGTTCCGGTTGAAATGTAACATAACTTCAGGAGCCACCACATATTTGAAATTATGTTCAGTCTTATTGTAATATCGTCAGTGTTGCTCCCCTGGATGCGTCAACAATTTTTACACTGCATCTAGGAATGCTTAGTTAATACTACTTTAGTAGAATGAGAGGAAATACGGTAACGTGTAGACCAGAAATGTGGAATGTATTGCCTTATTGCATTTAAATAACTTGTGGCTTTTTAGGTGATTTACTGCGGAAATCTGAAGAAGTTTCATAAGCAAACTATATACTAGTTTGAAAACAACGTTCAACCAGAAGACGTTTCTGCAACCAACAGTTGCTGACAACGCGCGTTCATCGAACCAGTGCCTGCAATGAATCATAAGATCCTGCTGTTTGGTCCGCTTCAGTTATCTTATAGATAGGACAGCAAAAACAATGGTCCAGGTAGCGCGAGTCTCAACCCTGTGCTAAATTGAATGTAACTGTTGTCTATGTTTTACAGCAGTTGTCAAAAATTGAACAACAATGCGGAAAACCAGTCTGAAAGGACCTTCAAGATTGAAAAAGATGTCATCCACGGTTAAAAAAGGGTCTCCAGGATAGCACGGTTACGAGGATTGATGTACAGGCTGTGAACGATGTGTGTGTACAGTTAATACCACATCTACCATTTATTGGTGTCGCTTACCTCAGATTCTGTAGAGTCCGTGAATCAATGCAAATGTTAGGAGAACTAGTATTACAGATGACAAAATAATGACTGGTTGACCCTGCGATTTTACTTGGCAAAAAGCATGTTACGGTTACCGGTTGAACTTCACGGAAATCACACGACCTTCTTCATGGTTGTTTCCACTTTTAAAGTGTGCACACCTGATGAACCCCGACTGCACATGCTACAGTATTAAAAAAGATGCATTAATTCATATTTAATAATTCATTTGCACAATGTGTGTTTTGCGAGAACAAATGTTGCACAATTCAGATGGACGCAACTGGATCCAGACTTACTCGATTGTCGCCATATTCCCAGCTTTTACAATTCAGTCAACCTGATATGACTATGGTCTGTCCAAAAGGCAAGCTATGATCCAATGCACTCTGTTGGAGGTTGTGACGGAATCAGCGCAGCAGTTCGAGGATTCCTCAAAGACAGCAGATCTGATGTAGCAGATATTTCTATCCAAGGAGTCCAATACCGATATGGCTGTTGTGACGCATGCCTCCTGTTGCCAGGATTCAGTGATCGAAGTGGTTACAACGTCATTCAATGTGCGCGGTATACCGTGCGCAGTAGTTGGAGCCGGTGGTCACCGAGGTTATTCGTACGACTTTCTCGGCATTCGTGCATAGTTAGCGGAGACTAGGTACTTCTGTACTCTAGACGAACAGCATGTTGTTCGCGGGCCCATGTGCTCCCGCTGGAGCATCGTTTTGTGACAGTTTGACATACATCATGTCGTAGTACTGTCAAAGATCTTATTGCTCAGCGAATACTTATATTTACATGAAGATTAATTGAGCAGACTGGGATTAGTGTAGTCGTGTTAAGTTTTTTTTGCGCAAAAAATGATACTCATCATGGTGCTACTTACAGAGATCTTGCGGGAAGGCGATATAATGTGATTTTGTCTTATAATGGAGGCTGGTTTGTGTGTTAAAGTAGAGCCTTATATGGAAATATTTGAAATATGAAGAAATCGGATTCCGAATCTGATCACAAAGAGACCACAGACAACAGTACTCACAAACAGTTGCTAACTCATTGTCGAGTAGGCTCAGATTAGGCAGACTGGGAGTATGCGCAAGTTCTAACGGTTTTCCAGGATAAAACATCAAAGTATGAACTGCAACAAATTGGCGAAGAGATCCCAGGCAGCGTCAACGCATCCAGATGTGATCATGAACCTGGTTACATATTGGCTTGCCGACGTCGAGTGAATGTCCGACCCAAGGGAACAATTTTTGTCTACAAAATGCGATCATCGCAGACTGTTGATATTCTTATCTCGATGAATTAGATGGAACAAGATCCGGAGGTTTTATACATAGGGCACACATTTGGTCACCAAAGCTTTGTTATATTTCGGCGTTATAGTATCGAAGTTACATAAGTCAGAATGAATGCCTGGCACGCGGTATCACGGAAACCGAAACCATCGACAACCAGTCCAATCTCAGATTTCTGCGGAAACCTCTAACACCTCGTCTACATTGTGGCAGGTGGCACCGCGTACGCTCACGTCCTTCAATACTTTGCAATTTTTGCCTTACCAACGCCAGTCGGAACTGTACGGAATGCGAGTCACGTTGGGTCTTTTCGTAAACATGTTTTCACGTAAATATACACAACTTCGCACCGCTCATTCCACTAACCTGTACACATCTATAAAAGTCGAGTTGTTCAAAATTGATCCAATGTCATGTTCAACAATAACAAAAGACCGGCCAGTCTCTGGCTGGGTAAGTCAGCGAAATCATTCTTAGTCTTCAGCATCTAGTCGAGGAATCCTGTATAATAAAATCTCTTCTGCAACCAGGATAAACAGAAGTCCACCGAACCAAAAAGCTTAGTTTGATGGGGGTTCGGTGAATAAGATACATAATTAACTCGGTATTTTGACGGGGTATAAGCTGGGACTCGGCCAAGGTGTTACGAAAGTTATGACTATAACCGACTTACTGCGCCTAGTCATCAACCAGCCGGATAGAAAAACAACAGAACATAATTCACTCATGCTTAGTCGCGGAACTAACGACCGTT
>LOND01000814.1:106601-122710 GCA_014220965.1 Paragonimus kellicotti | reverse complement strand
TATGATGATGAGGAGGATGACACACCCTTAGTGAGTTATGCTCTGGTGATAGCCGCCTTTCAGACACAAAACCTGCTTCACAGATGTCTTCTGGTTAGCAGTGTATCCTGTCGTTTTGGAGTTAAATATCTGATACAGGCTCATAGCCTTCGGGTTCCAGATATGTCCAGTACGTTAGTGCGAACAAAGTCGTACTTCTTTTATTCTCCTCTGGACTGGTTCAGTGTGGGGTGATAGAGTCAGTTCAGTCCCATTGCAATCGGATTGCTTGATTCTGTTTTATGTCACCCGAGGTGGCCTGTTCATTAGTGGCTCTCATTCCGCCTTCAAATCGACTAGGTCAGCCAATAAACGGGCGTAACATGACAGATTAGTAAAGCTACCACGAATTAAAAAAAAAACAGTTGCAAAATCTCAAGGCCTCTGCTGGACCCAAAGCACCTAAAAGAGTAGTATTCCTGCACTCGGCCAGTGCCTTACCAGCTGAGTTACAAAGTCGAACTGAGAACGCATACATTTCAAGTGTTGATTCAGCTGTTCACCCATCCCGTTGCGCTGCACTAATTTCGCTGACTATTCAAAGGGTGGACTGCTTTGATTAGACTTTTAAACAGTTCCCACTTGAATTCATTAAAACTCTATTGACAGCATTACAATGCCACAGATGTAGTTAATTATGATTTCCTCGAAATAGCCCACAACATGCAATAATGTAGGTCTTCTTAATCTGGCTTTATTAACAGGTAATAATGGAAAACAGCACTCATATAGTTTCAACAAACATTTGGTGTCGGACTGCATGTACTGTACTAACACTTTTTTTGTTAAATACATGTTCATCACTCTCGCTACCGAAGAACTCAGGCGAGGCATTTAACTGATATGATCTAATGTCTTGAAAGTGGGTGAGTATTAAAATCCCTGTGTAGAATAGACTGAAAGGAGACTGGAAGGTATTATTCATTGAAGCTCATGCATCACCATACTTCAAAACGTCCTTGGAGGAAATAGTGCGTTGTTGTATCAGTGTGGATAGGTGAAATCAATATCGATCAGTGAGAGCATCGTGTTTAAATAGACACTTAACTCTACCTGTTTCGATACAGCGGTGCTGAATTCTACCCAGACTGCGCCAAGACTTTTAATAAAATCCATCATTTCACTTTGCTAGAAAATCTCGGAGATCACGGCCTCATGTGAATATTGCTTAAGTGACTCAAGGAGTACTAGATGTTAAGCCTAACGTCAAGGGAAACGAACGGTTACTAGATTTGTTTCCGGCTAATGCCGGCGTTTCACTTGCGCTTTTTTTGTTTGTTGCTGTTTATTCTGTCCTTGTATAATACGCCAATAGCTGTCAATTTGTCAGTGTCCAAAATTTCGATACAATACAGATACGAGTTACACAATATCCGCACGTGCCTCGTAGAGACTTAGATTCTGATGAGTAGTAGGGAAGTTCGGATTTCCATATACATTGAACATTACCGGCAGTTGATCGCAGCTGTCTCACTGTCATAGACTTTCCAGTCGTTGGCTTTCGAAAAGAAACTTTAGACTGTATCCAACTTTATCACTTATATTCCGTTTCCTGCCGCAGTGTATTATATAACTGTTTATCTGAGTAACAGTAACGCACTACCTATCTTACCGCCCGAATTAACTGGACGATTTATCACGTGTTTCCGCTGCACTGTTATATGCGTTTGTAAACCTGGTCGTAAGTGACTGTTCATTTAAATTGTTTATTATTGTACTTGTAGAACCACGTTCGATATCAGTATATATATTTACGTATAGTCTTCTGCCTTCTGCCCATTTTAAGATATATATATCCAGCTCAGACCGTGCGTAAAACTAGGCTACTAGAACGCACAATCTGACTCTTCTTTTGACTTAACGCTGGCTGTGAACTAATGATCACACGGTTGAAGTCCCCGAAAGTGAAATGATCTTGGAGCAGTAGTGAAGAGCGAAGTAGGTCTGTTTTTGAATTATGTAGCCATAATAAACTAATTCAACTTATGCTCCATCTTTTAGGAAGACGGTTTTGGAGGATTTCACACTAGTGTTTGGATCTGTAACGTACAACCCTAGCAGTGCTCACTTCCGAATGGGACTAGAGAGTTATCCATTACCGAGTATCCAAAATACATGGTTCTTTTCGAAAACGTCCAAAGACGGAATACTAATTGAGGCATGGAGCTGAGTGTGAACGCCTATCCAGAGAGGCTAGCAGCTTTAGGCCATTTCCCCATTAACTGCACATATCGGGGAAGATGGTCAGTGCTAACCTACAAAACTTCTTCATACACCTGGTCATTCTGTTCCCATTAACCATGAAAAGTAGATGAAGAAATACTTCTGTAAAAGCCTGAGGTTCTGTTGTGCAGATTATTATGAGGGCAGAATATTTTTCAGTCAAGATCCGCCCACTTTGCAACACGTTGTTCAAAACCACTATAGTAACCTCATAGTGACTGAAAAAACATTACTTGATACATGAAACGCTCGATGATCAAACGCGTATGACGGCTTCACTCGGACAACCTTTCAGTGGTCGGTTGTCATAGCGCACGGTCGAATAGAAATCTGGGATAACAAGTTTTAATTGTCTCAAGCGAAGAAATCACGAAACCATACTATGAGTATGGTGAACCTTTCTTAAAGCAGTCCACTTTACGCTTTCATGATACCGCGGTGGTAAGCACGTGAATGAGGTTAAGAGCGAAGACGGGTCACCAGTGAAGGGAAAGACGGACGCTTGCAGTGATCGGATAGAGAAAACACAATATGAAACAACACATGTTTAAAGCAGTCCACTTTACACTTTCATGATACCGCGGTGGTAACACGTGAATGAGGTTAAGGAGCGAAGACGGGTCACCAGTGAAGGGAAAGACGGACGCTTGCAGTGATCGGATAGAGAAAACACAATATGAAACAACACATGTTTTACACAGTTCCTTTGATGCCATCATACCGCAGACAGTCTGACCAATACGTGTGTTTTGTACAGTAAAAACACTCCAACGTTTCGGTCATTCAGTTTTTTAACATCTATTCTGTTAATATACTTAATCATTCAATCAGTCGAAGCCATTCCTGCACATACTTGACAAGGGGACAAACTGTATATCTCATGAAACGAATTCTTTTCCAACTCTACCTCGACTAATCGCGTTGAAGCATGACAATAAAAGAACAGTGAACCTTCGCGCAGAATACATTGTGATGAGATGACTTAATACAATGTAAGATGCCAGTAACGCCAAGATCGAAAGCGTGTTGTGTTCGCGTGAGGAGTATATTTGAATCAGTTTACACTAACTCCTTTTGATCATTTCGAAGCCCACAATATTTTCCGACAACTTGGATTATCCAACGTGTTTGATTAATCAGTCACTCTGTTAAAGATTGTAGTGCATTTTGGTGTAAATCCTGGTTTTAAAGAATGCCGTTGTTTGTGTTCATTTCGTTTTGCCACTTGCTTGAAAACCATGCGTCCGTGAGCGAAGAAGATGCAAGTAAAGCCAGTAAAGGCAGCACCGCTTAACAAATAACCCATATCAAGTCAACTCAATGAGTCTGATGAACACTGAACACAAATCACAGCGGCTGCGGAAGCCTGGTGTGAATAAGTACATCCTGAAAGGAATCTGTATTTGGGACAGACTAGGATTTTTCTCAGACGAATAAGCTCTGCCACCAGGCATCGTTCAGCTTCCATCGGCTCCGAATATGACAACGACCACAGCTAACTTAAACACAAACTGACTGAAGGCTTTCTCGAAGGTAATGAATACCACTCGATCGAACTTTTGAGACGAGTGGCAAGAGTCTTTCTGTGCTGCGTACCATTCCCCTTATTTGTGATTGGGTTGACTGTTGACATGGATTTGAAGAGAACACACTTGAAAAAGTTCAGTTATTACCAGCCCCTCGCGTCGACCTGAGAGACAGGCTAAGCATTTTCAGTGATGGTTTGGCTTGTCTTAACAGAATCATATACACATCTAGAGCCCGGACGGTCAATTAACGCGTTTCTGAGTTCTATATATCGGGAGTAAATGTGGTCCTGAAGCCTAAAATGACGTCTACAGTATTCTCAGTCCCCAATCTTATTCGACCTTCTTTTATCAAATATTATGAGGAGAGAGTGATATGAAAACTGCCACTCTCCTCTGGAACCTTTTGGAAACTTGAGAGGCACCTCGTGATAGATGTTTGTCCGTAGTTATCTCCCGTTTTAATAGGGGGACTGGACGCCTGTGCGACAACCATAATGGTATCAATCTTACCTCTACCGTGAATAAGTTGTTCACTTGTTTACTGTTGCATCACTTCCCGGAAAGCCATATTCTTGAAGGACAGGCGAGATTTCGAACCGGCAGTGGATGCGTTGACTATACCCCTTGTCTTGTGACGGATCTTGGAGCGTCAGTATCATCAAAAGCAACCAATGATGTCCTTTCATCTATGTGGCTGGAGTGCAAAAAATGAGTTCACAAGCGTGTGCCTGGGACGTCAGTTTTAGTCAAATGACCAATTTTCGACAAAATCGGTGACAGATTTCCACACTTCAATTTAAGGTGGATCATTTAGGTCGATTTACTAAGATGACGCACGTTAGGTAGCACAGTTATGAAACGACGTTCCTCAGTTAGTATCACTAAATGTTTTATTCGGTACAGAATCTCTCGCCAACCCTTCGGACAGGTTCTTGAGGAGCGAGATACTATCAGTTTCAGTCATCACGACTTGTCGAACACTTCTTCCAGATGGATTGATGTTGGAAACGTGTGGAGTTACGGGTGCCTTTCATGCCACATTCGTAACACTTTTCTGAACCATACTATAGCATGCATGGAAGCTCAGAGTTTGCAAAATGACTAGGATGTCAAAGGCACAGAGAAGGAGAAGAAAGAATAGTATGAAGACGTTTCCTTTAGGGGTATCGCTCGATGCAACAAACTACTGTAACGGTTTGCTTTGGCTCGTGTTTATGAAGTATTCGCGAAGCTGACCTAAATCAGCAAAAATTCACATTGTACCGACGACAGCAATAAAAGGAAATCTCCCTGCAAAGCTACCTGTAGTTTTCGTTGTTCTCAAAATATCAGTTGAATCAAATGCATCACTCATTGCTTATCATGGAACACTTCAGAAACTGAATATCTCCGTATTGCAGAAAAAACCTATCAATTCAAAAACTGTCCGCTCTAAGAGGGAATCACGGTTAAGACAGCGATCTTTTGTCACTGCCATAAGTGACGAAAAGTAACAAATTGTAATCGCGAACAGACGTGATTTTGTCTTCTTTAAATAGGTAAGATGGGTTAAACTTTCCAACTTGTTTTCCGAAATGGACAACCAAACAAGAACAAAATTTAAGAAAGGTACGGCTGTAAAGTATGGAATAAAACAGCCCGTTCTATCAGTATAAAAGAAGTGGCTGTGACAAATTTGTTTCTCGTACAACAGAAACGGAACTTCAAGGGAAAATCAAACAAGTGATTTTTATGATGGCCTTCAAAACTTCACGATAGCAACAGCGTTAAACTGATCATGCAGTACACAGTGGTTGTTAATAATCACATTTGTAAACTTCCGGAGAAGCCAAATGATTAGACGTGTTAGATTAACGCAAATGCGAACAATCGCCTTGACCTTGTCTTGGTTCACCTTGTTTAACACGTGTGTGCACAGCTTGAGAACAAACGAATGCAATCTGTTTGGTTTAGTTTCTGTTGCCGAAACGGTTGCTAACTTCCGGAAATCTGACGTCATTTTAGACACTCGCGCTTTGAGAACTACTGTTAAAAATTTGGCCTCATATTTCTTCCTCAACGATGAACGGAATCAGAGGAAATCTGTGTTTTGGACTGATCAATATGGTCATTTGTCAATAAACTCAGTGTGAACCCCGTCCATTGGTTTTCCGATTCAACCAGTCCCATACGAAATAAGACATGTTAACTTAATAGGGACAGTTCTCGTCTAACGTTTGTGCTTTTTTTCACGTGATTTTGACTACAATCTTCATGGAGAAAGTTACCGGATGGATTTGAAACACTGGTCAATAAGGCAACTTGCAGTGTGTATTTCCCATCTTCATTTTTTCGACGTGTGAAAGAGCTCTTTCATTTTCTTCCGTCCACTTGTTTGTCAGAACCTGGTTTTAGATACAGCTTGATTCCTGCCACCACATCATTGCACGATATCCGGTCGTTTTCAGGATACTTATCAAAGTGTGGTCTTATGTTTGTCTAAAGTGAATAGAACCAATTGCACAGTAGTCCCTTCACAAATGATACGATTGGAACCGAATTGTCTTCCGCGAGGAGTTGACAGCTCGATGGACAGAGCTACTTAGCGCAGTTACCCGTGGAAAGTTGCATGCCGAGCGAGAGGTCACATTGTCAAATGTACGCGATCAAGCACCACAGAAACACGCACAGATGTAATTCTGCGTGTGCATTCGGACGAACCAGGCCACGACGAAGTGAATTCAACGACTGCAGGGTCGCATTCCTATTTAACATGACCATACCGTACGGAAGCATATTGTCGGAAATATGATTTAACTTCGCTCGAAACGGTCTGACAAATCTGTGGTGGAGACAACGGTTACATCTTTGATCAGGATTCGAGGGCTAAGGTTATGGGATAGTTATAATCTAAAAGGTCGTCCATCTCTTCACACAACTTTGTTAAGTCTCCCTTTTTCTCTTTATCTGGAAATAATCGTAGTTGTTAGTACATCTTAGAGAGCCGTGACGTTCCGGTCATAAGCACAGGAGTTGCCGATGTGGAAATTGTTGCGGCTACTTACATTCTTTTTCAAAAATCTGGTCTAACGAGGAAAATTTGCTGAGTACGTCATATGCACCAGTTCAATCAAGGATCGACGTCAAAAGTGCACAACCTGTCTCCACGCTTCGTTGAATGAACGATGGTAATAAGATGTATATGCAGAGGAGTCATCCTACCCAAGGGAGCATTACTAGTGGTGGTTTTGTCTTTTGATGAAAAATTAATCGGGACCTGCATTGGTTCTCCATCAGGTGGGAGCAGCTGTTCTAGAGATGACTAGTACAAGTGTCTTTCATTGTTCGCAAACGAACCAACGTACTTCGACTTCGCTGGCACGTTGACTAGAAAACCTGATAAAATCAAAGTGAATCCATATTCGTGCGTTTCGCGGTTTCGTAACCGGTCCGCTGTTTGTGCCTTTTCGCAACAAAACTACTTTCTAAGTCTATGCTACTTTTTCGCGTAAACGAGTAGTAGGACGCAACTAGAAAAAAAAGAGTCGCAAACAGACTGCATAAGGGACTATGACGCACAATGTATTGATGGAATGTCCTCAAAAGGAGAGTAACTGTGAGCATGTAACAAAGGCCACTGTGACATGTCAACAACATAGACCAGTCTGGACGTTTGTGATGGTACAGGATTGCAGATCAGCTATAAACAACCTACTGCGGAGAACGGCCTTCACAAGCTGAAAAGATCCTTAAACTTTCTGTAAGACGAATAAAGCTTAGGGAACGCTGACATAATCGAACCATACGGCACAAGGTTTGTAATTACAGGGAAACTTGTGATTTCTACTGTCCTTTACTCTACCGAGCAGCACAACCCATTTGTCAGTGAGTTTAAGTCATCCATAACCTTAATGAATCTTTAGTTTCATCAGTAATTAGTGCTTAGCTCAACTGTTATCAGTGGATACCAGGCAACAGCATATGGGAATTCAAACGAATCGTTACCAGCCACAGTAACTTACTAAGCTGGGGAGTGTTAACTGAATTTTCGCCCAGTGTTGTGGCAAACAAATTAATCGTATCCATCCATTAACATAACAATCTACGTCTCTCGGGACAGAGTACACGATCCGCCTGGTCAGCTTGAACTGTTCTGAATCCCATGTTGTGTGCCAATTCAATTGCAGTTGCAGTGAGGTTTACAAAGGGATGACAGATCGATAAACACAGCGAGTGACGGAACACATTCCGAAGTGGTTGAAACAACCAATGACGCACCAGCCTCAACTTGGTGAACTGACTGCTCGAAATCCAACGTCATCGATTGCTAAACACATCATGACAACAGGTCACCAAGTTGACCCATTAAACTCATTCAAGATATTGTTGCGCAATCGAAACCCGAAGTTACTGGTTTTCTGCGTAGCCATCCTTATCCGAAATTACCAGCCATCTTTACGTGCACAAAAAGTATTTGAGACAACCAACCTGGTTGAGGTGATCGGGATTACATACTACTTAGCGTACATATAGGCGTGTCTCGGTTGAGTGGCTGGCTGGTGAAGGTTTGAGATAATCATACCAACCTCACTGTGAAGCTTCGTATCTCAAGCGACGTAACACTCGCGGATCAGTCATCTGGCTCTCCTCGTTAGTTCGACCACGTAGGAAACTCGGATGTTTCCCAGTTTTATCATTTCAGATTTAATAGCAGCTGTGAGTGGACGTTTGCTTCAGTGTTTCGACGTCGCATGCGTTTCCCTTATGCTGCCTCATCTTAGTGTGTCTACGGATGGCGCCAGGATGCTCTACTTGGAAAATCCACACATGGGGTATACGTTTTAATATCTTAACAAACATTCATTCACGTATAACATTGATCGAAAGACGTTACGATCACTATGGTTGAAAGTGCCAAGTACATGTATGGAAAATACCACTTCATGCGAAGATGCACTCTGGTGTTTCTTCCTGTATTTTCCACCGAGTACTACTCCTGCCTGCCTAAGTAAAGGTGTGAGTAGTATGGTGCGGTCGCTCGTGCTCATTACATAGGTTACTGCCACCCCTACATTCCTGTGTTTTGTTGTCCCCTCTGCGTAAATGGGTGTGTACCCATCATTAACTGTTTGCGGTGCACCAGTGGTGAACTGTGCGCTACAGTGAGCGGTAGCCTAGTTACACAGGTCAACGAAGTATGCCATCCGTGGCAAACGGGTTCGCAAAACACTAAGATTTCGAACTCTCTTCTGTGTGATCCTCGTGATCTATCAACTCTGCGGATCGGCTCCGCTTTCGGCCAACAGAATTGTAAAGGAAAACCCAGAAGAAGCTGCCAGATATATCTGCTCAACTTGTCTAATTACCATGATCTCAGAAGAGAGTGTGTCACAAAGTTTTTTCACATAACGGGCACTTCATCTGTCCCCTTACGGAAAATGCATGAAGTATTCTGCCTTCTTTAACTGGCACTAAGGGTACAGCTTCTTACCGGAAAAGAGTTAAGAGGCAAAATCAAAACAGGGTGGGGCACTGTCAACCAACCGACAGTTGAAAGTACCTGATTACAAAAGGTACAAACCTCCAAGCTGCTGTGAACTCATCCAATAAGCACGCTGACTCCGAGGATCGTAGTGCTGGTCTGAATAATTCTTTAACTTCTGCTGACCACTGTCAGTCAGGCGAACCTTTACAACTAACCCAGTCAAAACTTAGGAAACCCCTGGAATCTCAGCAAGTTCGCTTTGTCAAAGTAAAAAGATAGAAGCGGCAAACCAAAGTTCATTAACCTTGACAGACGTTTTGAAGTAAACCCGTAGGTACGGACCCCAGCGTACCCAGGACGTTGGCACAAAAACTGTGGGTAGGTATGTGCCAACTAATACTTGGCTTCAGTCTACCTAGGAGTAGCTCTGTACCGCTGGCTGATTAGAAAGAGCGCGAAATAAGGGAATTCTTGTTTCCTCTAACTAGCTGAGCCATCCCTTTTTCTCTACAGCATTTTCAAAGAATACCCAGAAGCTCTGGTCTCAAGTACACCCACATGCTGCGTCCATTACCGACCATTGTTCGCACTTCAGGAAGCTCATGATGTTGCAGCAAGTAAGCCCCAATAGAAGTGATAGCTTTGTTATGGTACACCCGGACCGAGACGGATACACCGGGCTGCAGATGTCAGTTAATGGTCAGTGTGTCGATAAACGTCGATGCAAATGCATTTTATCGACAATCTCTCTGTTCCAAAAAGCTTTGACGTCGGTACTCAAGTAGTATAGGCTTTAAAATGGTAGAGATTCCTGGTATCCCTACTGGTCTTTCCGACCTAACAACCATTGGCGTCAGTCGTCTGTCTCGAACGACCTTGGCTCCAGGCTTAGTAAGTGCACCTCGACTATTACAAATAACCGTCCTAACAGTAGAAGTGTTGGAACAGGCACAGGCTGCTTGATAGGCTGTTCGCTTACAGTTGCTCATTTAGATCAGATGCCATTCTGATAGAACAACAGGCGCTAGACATGAGTGAAGACAAAAGTACACCATCACAAAACTCAGTGCAGTTGCCCTTGGGAATGTCCTCAACGACCTCCGCATGTGTTCTGAATTGAGCCTTGGAATTCATAAAATCTCAGCTTGCCGCCGTTCCAGTAATTAATGGGGGCGCACTGCAACCCGTTACCCCAGCCCGATTGCTTGATTGGAACCTGCCAATATCCAGACCGCAGGTCTAACACTGTAAATATCCTGGCGTTCTGTAGCTTATCGAAAATCTCTGCCACCGCTGGGACTGCTACGACTTTATTGACCGTAATCTCATTGAGCCGTCTGAAGTCGACACAAAATCGAAATTTACCATTGGGCTTCCTAACCAACAAGACGGGGAATTGAACGGGCTATCAGCTTCCTCAATGATTTCCTCCTTCAGCATGTCCTTCACTTGTCGTTCAATTTCCGGCTGTAGGTGTACAGTTCTTCTGGGGCCGAATGGTCGAAATCGGTCTGGCTTGATGGAGATTTCGTGTTCAATCCAGTCACAATAGCCATATGGATCCTGATCCGTAGTGAAAAGTTTTCGGAACTTGCGTATCACTTCATTCAACGACCGGTTGTCACAGGTTGGTATTGCTCTGTGCGTTCGCTTCGAGTTGTCCAAGTTGGGGTCTGCGTTTTCTCACCAATGGAACCACACCATACTTCGTTACGAGTTTATCATGCTTCAAATCGATCATGGCCTCAGCGCGGTCAAGAAAATCCGCTCCCAATATGGTCTGACGTGCGTCGGGGGAAACGACGAAAGGTTGTTTGACTACGTGACCATTGATTCGGACATCATATTCTGCCAAACCACTAACTTTCAGAGTGAACCCACCGACTGTTCGAACGACCATCGTACACGGCTGAACGATCTTTCCTGGCCTCGGCCCAATCAATGAAATCGCGGCCCCAGTGTCAATCAAACAACACTCCGAGCTACCATTGATTTCTAAACTAGCCTGAATTGCCGTTTTATCAACTGCCCCGATTACCGGATCTCCCTTCCCAGACAAAAGACAATTATTGAAACGTTTATTTAAATGTGGCTGTTTCTTGCCAAGTGGGCAAACTCTTCGCCAGTGCCCACGTCTTCCGCATCTATAGCAGACGTCGTTACGGTTATCCTCCTTCCTCACCTTCAAAGCCGCCACTTCCTGAGTCAACTTTTCCACTGCGCATCGAAGTTCACTCAGTTCACTTTGTTCGCCTGCCTTCAACTCGTTGACTGTCGGGGAGGTTTCTGCCAGCAATTGTCGAGCCGCATCAGCCAGCTGTTCCAATGTCATCGGATGCGCGATGAGAGCAACCCTGAGCTGATCCCGGACTGTTGGTGGCATTCCATCCAAGAACTGGTCTGTCAGCATACGTTGTTCTGAATCCTGGTCCAAATGTGGCAGGGCTCTTGACAACGTTGCCCGCAGTGACACGGCATACACAAGAGCGTCGCCTCCTGGTCCAAGCCGGGCGCCCCTGAACCGCCGCATTGCCTCCTGGCAGTCGGCAGGGCTGCCGAACCCGGCGATCAGCGCCTCCAGCACAGCATTCGCCCTTGAGCAGCATACGCACGGCCGCCAGCTTTGCCCGGTCGGTCTTGACTCCGACCGAACGCGGATGGCACAAGGATTATTTATTCAGGAAAGCAACACGTGGGTTATGCGTTTCAACAAGACAACAAACAAAAACACTCATCTGTGTACGGTACTGGGCCCAGACCGTCACGGCTGCCACAGACGTCAATGCTTAGTTCCTTTACGTTCCCTTACGTACCAAGAACCATTTCATGCGATGCTGCACTCCAATGTTTCTTGTATTTTTCCTGCGGCTACTTCGATGTCAAAATATATGCTCTGGTTCCACTACTGAATAGCAGTGGTGTGAGTAGTATAGCATGATCGCTCCTCCTCACTACAACTATATTTACATATTTGACGGAACGTTGCTTCAATCTGTTTCAGTGTTCATTGTTCATAATATCGCCTGTCAGCTGCCCTCTTCAAGATTTCCTCTGGTAGCTTCCATTCACTTTCCCTTAACATCTGTGAACCTGTCCAACAAAGAATTTCTCTTAACAACACAGATATACGAGTGCACAGAAAAATATCCTTTTCAATTTCTTAACAAACCAGAAACCTGTAAACAAATTAAGCATATCGTCCACCAGTAAGACATTGAGCATATAGGTTGAACATTTTCAAAAATGCTGGTCAACTTCTCAAACAACAAGGAGATGAACAAAAAGGTGATTTGATAGGGCTTACGTTGACCTCCGGATGCCGTCGGTAATAATAAAAGTTTAGTAGAGACCCAATGATGAAAAATCTGGACTTTGGCTGGATTCGAACCAGCGACAGAAACAACATGCCCAAACGCGGCAAATGCTCTACCAGCTGAGCTACGAAGCCACGCCGGAAGCTCAGAAATGTCACATTTGGACCTAGTTACCCACCCAACCAACTGTGTCATATGGAATCCACAAAATGAATGCAGGCAAAATTACTCGACCATTTCACGCTGGGATCCATCAACTCCACCGATGAGCGTTGGCATTGAATTACTGATACTATTATCAGTAATTCAACGATGAAGTATTCTAGAAAGTCTCGTAGTGCATTGTGATCGGAGCGCCCAACAAAACTACTCAAGAACTAAACATTTATAGTGGACGACCTGCGTGAATTACGTGTGCTTCTGATCACACTATTGGCTCAGACATGACACACAAACAGAGACACTCATCATTGTCTCGCCAGAATTCAATATTGTACATGTGAGTTGTTTGTAAACCCAGTGAAGTCAATCTATTCCACCAACAATGGTTTTTTAGTTTACTGGCTTGTGAACGTGCAGTGTTGCAAACCGTTAGACTCTGAATGGAATTTTGCGCAGTTTTGTACTGAGAGTGTATCAATTTCGCAATGTTCAATGCGCAAGACACTCGGATTACGTGGTCTCACATTAGTCCAAATCTATAGCTGCTGGTATCAGCTAATCTAAGTAATGTGGAAGGTTTATCAACTACTGTATAACTCCACAGCTTTGCCGTACAAAAGTTTGCAGTAACAACTCATAATTCAGTTCACGAACACATCAACCACATGGTGGAATTGTCAAACACAACATCACCGAATTCGGGGCGCACACAATTGGATGGTGGATGTAATTGTGTCTGGAACATTTGGTGCCTGAGCGTTCATGCTTTGATTAACCGATTAACTACCCGCAGACAATTTACGTTGGCCCGTCAGTGGTGATCGAGGAGAACAGCCTAGATCTCACAGAACATCAGCGGTAAACAAGAGGAGGTGTGATCAACTATATTACTTAGTTGGGGTAGTGCATTACCAGGGAACTGATAGACCCATAATCAACTCTTTCTGATTGAATAAAATTGGTGTCACATGGTCGAACATAAGTTAAACAGTATCTATTAATAGTCTGTCAAATTACGTGGGCTATCTTTACGGGATCAGCCGGACGGCCAGTTTGCTGCACGGGCTTTTTGCTTGCATATCGCGACCCTTGTTGACCACACCAACTCTTCCCCTTCTAAATTCTTCCGCAGGATGAGAGGGCTTACCAGTCGCTGACCAGTAAGAACGGCGAGTAGACACATTGGCTGTTCGTGATCTGTATGATCAATATGGACAGGGCTGCGGTCAACTAGCTTGTTGCCTTTACGAGTACTCCATCATCGTAGACCTGTCGGGTGAATTTCGAGCGACTTTTTGGGACCTTTCAGGTGACGATATTGTCTCATTCTTCAGAAGTCATTGCCCAAGAAATGGAACGTTTTCATTGACAAAACGGAGCAAGTAACAGTAATCGATCAACTGAGCCAGACGTGGAGAATCCAAGACGTCGTGTATATATTTGCGTTTGCAAAGGACAACTTCCATGTCTAGCGCAAAATTTTACACACAAATATTCCGGACAGATAGGGTGATCAGCCAGTCATTGCGTCTAGTTCATCAGAATACACCAGAGACACGAATGCAATTCACGCAAGAAATGCGCTCGTTGTTGAACAATACTAGAGATGTACCGGCCCCACTTTTTTTTCAAGGGCGGCAAAAATACACAAGCAAATTAAATTTATTTATCACGCTCATTTGCGATCCTGCACACCTAGCCAGTAATACCGATTCCCATGCCCGCGTTAACGCGCAGCACGATCGCAAGCTATCGAAAGTTCAAGCGTCGTAAAGAGTTTAGTTAAGTGATTACGTTTACCTATCGGCCGATCATGGTCGAACTGCACACACAGAAGGTGACAGACATAAGTCTGTTATAACTAATTTTAGAAATGAGACGATAAGATGATACGAAACGATGTCCTTTTTGGGAGTTGTTCGTCTTTAATTTTGTTCGCAATCCCAGCAGGATTGAATAAGAAAGTCTTGGTTAGGAAAACAAGTCTTAAAATGTCAAATTAATTGGAAACGAGAAAGCCATTCACTTCAGCCTATTCCGGGTGATAATCACTGTCTAAACACAACGGACAGACATGATCGTCTACAACCCACCCGAGTGCAATTCTTGAAAAACCGAATTGCTTTCAGAAGGGGCAGTATGGTACGTTTCAGACAACTGATTCTGCTGATAATCCAAACAACATTAACCAACCAAACAAGATGCTGTCCAGAAAAGCGTACAATCTTCTGTGAGCAAAGTATTGTGAAATGTTGTCGAGTTTGGGTCAACATCTCCAGCAACAAGCGGACAGGTGGACATGTATGCAGTTAAATATCGATTATTGCCGGGATCTTCAGAGAAATTAAATTTTTTCGGATCGCAATGTCGGCACTGTTGGAAGGGCAGAGCGACGATGGCTATTGGGTCTCGTGAACTGATTGCTAGGAGTAGGCCCTTAAAAGTGATAAGTACGAACAAGTCGACGTATACGTGAGTCGTCATTTACATCAGCCTACCTTGTTCATGTGAACGGACTAACAACCATACATGCAGGGTTAGCACGGAAAGCACAATTTAGTCAACTGTGCCAGCTTAAAGGAACCTAGTCTGATTTAGGATTAGTCTACATTAAGTAATCGGACCTTAGCCTCTAGCCCAGGCGGAAGCATTAATGAACATTAAGGAATATGAATAAATCGTTGTCGATTTTCTGGGGGAAAAGGCTGGATATCAGTTTGTAAAATGCACCCGATGTTGGTAAATATACCTTGCACGTGATGTTTACAAGGTAGTCCAACGAGTTGACAATTTTGATAATTTACATGGTTGATAGATTGTCAGAGATCGGAGTGCCTTATCATCATCTCATAAATGTAAGGAGAAGTGGAGAATGCCTTAACCAGCTGAGTGTTATTGAACAGAGAAGTCAGAAACAGTTTTTTGCACAATGTATCTCTCGAGCACATTTCGCTGCATCTCATCAGGTACATACTGCAGTCTATGGGTTTATATAGCAAAGTTCAGTGGGCATTGTGAAGCTAAACAACAAAATCAACAACCACGGTTGGCGGCATCCGAAACGGATTAGCCTGTCACAGTGACCGAAGCCAGAGGACGCCTGCGCTTCAAACCATCACCCCAAGTGGCTTGCGCTGCACCACTTGTGGTTCCACTCACACACCACGTATCCGGTGTAAACCCGAAGGAATAAGACCAGTAGGTGTGTGTGAGGCCTTTGTGTCCAGCCGGCCAATGCTGGTTAGCCAATTGAATGGCTAGCAGGAAAAGGAAACCCTTATCTCTCGGAAAATAAACAGAGAGACTACAATGACAAGATCTAAACTGAGAAGAAAGATATGTAAATGTAATACAAGAAGCATTTCAGTATACGAATGT
>LOND01000814.1:53136-91190 GCA_014220965.1 Paragonimus kellicotti | reverse complement strand
GGGGATTTGGGTTAATTTCACTTTGAGGGTCAATTTAGTTGGCCTCCTGCTTCTATTGTGTTGCCGCCACAAACTTGTGATGTAGCACCCTGGTCGGTAGATTTGGAACCACCCACTGAGACTGAGGTTCGCAATTGCCTTTCGGCTCTCAATCGTAATAGGGCTGCTGGTCCAGATGATCTCGTGCCGGCACTTTTCAAAGAAGGTGGAGAGGCGTTAGTAGAGGCATTGACTCAGTTGTTTCAACTTGTGTGGACGACGGAGACCATCCCTCCGTGCTGGGGTCACTCGATAATAGTTCCCATATTCAAGAAAGGAGCCCGGGGCTCTTGCGAAAACCATAGGGGGATTAGTTTGACCCCAGTCATTTCAAGGGTTCTGGCATCCATTATACTTCGTCGACTCACTGCATCTCGCGAGATAAACATCAGGTGAAATGTTGGCTAATCGAGCTCAGTGGCGTGAATGTTGTCGTTGTTTGGCCGAGTTGTCTGTGAAGTGAGTGCACTTAATGACGCGGGGCAGTGAAAGCCGTAAGGAAGCTGTCTTGCTGATGACGCCTTACTTTCACTTACAGCTCGGTTTTTTTGCAATGTTTAGGTCCCTTGATGTTGAATGTTATTAGCCCCTAAGTAATTCTGCAATGAACAGCTTGTCGTGAAGATATACTCGCCTCGAACGTATTGTCTGTCCACATCGCTACAGACTACCCAGTTGTGCGCTGAAGGCTGAAGGTGTGACTAGTATGGCATGATCACCCCTCCTCATCACACTCCTCCTCCCGCAAAGACTGTTCCAATTGCAGCAAAAGCCTTTCAGATTCTCTTCGTTCTGTAGCATCACACCTTTGTGTGGTCAAGGTTTACTGTGGCATGTAATCAAATTGTTACGTCCACACATCCACCGCTGAGCGACCCTTACGCGCATGCACCCACAGTCACTTCGCAGTTTACTGATGAGTAGTCGGGGATTTGGTTAATTTCAAGTTGAACATCACCCACATCGCAATATCGCCTAGCAGGTTTAATGAGATCGGAGATTTCGACCTGTCTAGGAAGTCCTAATCGCGGGGTTATCGATTGGAGTTAACAGACAGTAACTGTGTCTCCTCTCGAGACGATCGGGCAACCTGATCATTACTCACAAGCGAAAGTGGTTGAGCGTTCACATATGATAATTCGGTCGTGCCTAATGTGAGGTCAATGGCGCAGTGGTAAACACGGTTGCCTCATGAAAGCATGGCCGGAGTTCTAGTCCCGGCAGTGGCAAGGATATGCACTACTGACGAGCTCTAATGAGAGCGAAACTCGAGTCTAGTGCTTCTTTTCGAAAGGGGCCGACTGGATAGTCTATGGGAATGCGACAGCTGCGATCAATTGTGGTGATGTTCAATCTATATGGTAAACAAAATCCCCTACTGCTCATCCATATGGAGGTGCTTGCGAATAAATATGCGTTGACAATCCTGAACGACCTGGATATTTTGATCCAGTGGATGTGAGAGTGGGAACTATTATACAATGCAATACAGTTAATCGCTCTGTCTTGGGTGTGTCGCCCAGCGTACCTCTGTTTACACACACTGACTACATCTGTTCAGTAGCTGAACCTGCAATATGAATGAGATACTTTGGAATTAAAGTTACACATCAGGTTCGTGAGCGTTTTCACACTAACCAGCAGTCGCTAAGGGGAAATTTCGGCTCTTCGTCAACTATGGAGAGCGGTGCTTTCTATAATATCACTAGTACAAAACAAGGCTAAATTACCCCTTCGGCCTCGCATTACAAGATTAGAGTCTACATTCCGGAAAGAGTTCAGACCTCGTATCTTCCTTGGTATGCAATACGAACATCAACTGAGGGAGCTGGATCTGTTCTCATTACAGGGAAGAAGACGGAGAGAAGAGTTTATTGAGACCTTTCGAATCATGTAAGGGTTCTCAGGTTTGGGGGCTCACGAGCTAATTGGATACAGTATCTTGATATCAACCAAGGAAACACCGGCTTGAAACAGAAGAACCTACATAAGATACTGTTTTTCTCTCAAATGATCAGCAATAGCTTGTGAAAACTTTCCAATACAGTTGTTACGTCTTTGTCGATTGCTTAACTGAAGAAGAGATTAGACGATGATTGCTACAATCATATATCCACCATGGTTAATGGACTGTACTCATTTAACCTCCAACCCTTCTGTAATTCGTCCTCTCTCTTACGTTACGTAATACCTGTTTTCCATATAAATTCACTTATCCCCTTCCTCCTTGCTCTTCGTATCTCTTACAACTTTCTGAAACCTTTAATAAGAAGACAGCAGTTAACTAGGAGTGCCTCTACGCCATGAGGAAGCTGTTAACTTGTATCTTGATAGTGAGCCCAAGCGTGGTCCTCGCTCCTGTCTTATCTTTTTTCTGGCCAGAAGATGCTGCATGTGATTCTCACATAATAACGAAAATTTACCTAGGAGCTGAAACATACAAGGATCGAAAGTGTCCAACTGTGCAAGAATTTGGACAAAATCAACGGCAACGGAAGAAGAGTCCTGCAAACTTGAATCGAAGTGAACACTGATTCGCGCGCGCAGACTTATGGACTGATTTTCTCGAACTGTAATAGACAATCAGACAGATGCTGGCTCAACCGAATGGTTAGTGGCCAAAATGACAACAACACAAGACCAGGCGGGAGTCTGTACGTGGTGATCAGTTTGTTATCAGTAGCTGGACAGAGTAGTAACAGCCGCGACTAGGTTAGAAATAATAGCACGCTGACCATATCCATTCGATAATAGAAGCATTTGAACTTCGCTGGTGAGTGCGGAAAGGGAGATTGAGAACGTCGCGGCTAAGTCCTACGGTCAAAAGTTAGCGACCCTGGGGAATTTTGTTAAATCCGGTTACTTGCATCTTGGTTTGTAAGTAATGGACAAGAATGGTTTTCATATTTTTTTTAATACACTCGTTGTCACTGTTGATGTAATAGGAGAACTTGGTCCAACCAACCCTACCAAACCCATCAATCAAGAGAGATTTGTTTGTTCAACGGATCTATCCACATAGCTTTAGATCCAAGGTTCAACATAGCCATTACATTTACTTTTTTTCTAGGAATCTGTTGTGACCGAAAATGATCGTCTTTCAGTTACAAAGTCACTTCCATCAAGGTTAACCCCTAGGATCAAGCCTATACGCTAAAATCGCTACGCATTGACGATATCACCTTGTTCTGCGATGGAACGTTTGCAACCTGTCAGGCTCGGAAAACAACCGAAAACACAAATCAGCAGTTCGGGCTACCAACTCCGTCACTACTTCAAACGAGATAGATCACCTGCACTTTAATGTCACCGCTTGAAATTGGAAAAAAATGAGAAGTCCACTTCGTTTAAGAATTTCAGTCCAAAGTTCATCCATGTTGTCACTGAAACATTTACTTCTGTTTCACTCAATCATCCACCCTTACAAATAGCCTCCATCACCCGATTCATTCACTAGAGTTTTCGACTATCGCGAAACGCACGCCTGGATGATAGATCCCATATGGTCTCACTTGGGTTCAAGACGGAGTCTGCAGATTAACATGACAGTGTGCATTCAACTTCCCCTGCAAATACACCAACTTCTTGGCCGATCTTTATTCCGTTATGATTATTGGTGGCTTGATGTCATCAACTACTAGCTTTAGTAACTGTCCTTTAAACTTCTGATTCCAGAATATTTGTAGGTCACTGTAATCAAATGAATACCCTGTAATTTCCTCCTTGTCCCACACGTTTTCAGAGCGCAACGAAGTGGTTTTTTTTACCCGTCCTTTGATTTGACTTGGGAGTAATTTGCGTGGACAGTTGCATTAAACTGGGGACCAGAACTTTTTGTTCCCTTCATTACAAGCAGGAAAATTTGATTTCGGACAAGCACATTATCATTCGTTGGACGCACCGGCGTATTTTCCCGACAGTTTACAACACCAGTTACACTAGTTCTGTCATCGGAGAGGACCATCTTGTGTCACTGATTTTTCCAGATGATAGGTATATCAGTCCATCTTACTCGTGAGTTTGAAGCGTTGGTCTCCACTGACGAATTCAAAAGGGCCAAAAATAATACGTAAACAATCTTGCGGAATGACATGTTGGTCGCATCACATCGGTTACTTTTGAAAAGCTGACGTGTACATTACACAGTATGGGCAAGTAGCAAAGCAAAATCACTCCAGTCATCTTTGTGGATGCTGATGTCTCAGCACCACATCACATTTAGTAACGAACACTGACCGAAGTGGCTGCTGAACTTAAAGGTCAGTTGTGCGGCAGATGACGTTATACAATACCTCCTACAGACTGGACGTGAACTGGATCCAAGGACCACCTTCAGACCTGAACTAAATTAGGCACTTAACAACATAGAACCCATCTCGATGCGCCGACCGAACCTCATTTTGCGCACCCAGAAACAACCGGTGACCAATCTTTCGCTAAGTTGGCAGGGATGTGAAGATTGCTCTATATGTTTACATCAATTTCGCATTCTTTCTGACCCATTTTGCAGTCATTTTAAATGGTGCACGTTCCTCTAACTCTCGTTTGATTTGTACAGAATCTGCAACATTTAACGCTTTCCGTTTAATCGGTATGGATTACCTAAATATATTTTGTTCTTTCTGGACCCCTTTTACTCTTCTGCTCCGCAGCAATTCTGTTACGTGGTATCACGTGCATGTTCCCTATCAGCGAGCACATATCGATTATACCATGCTGCTTCCGCTTTGGTCACGTGACTAGATGTCTCAGACGCGAGTGGATTGATTTGGCCCTACCACTTACCCTCACTTTATAATGTACATCTTAATTTAGAAAACGTAACCGATGCCACGCGACCAAACTATCAGTACGCAGGACATCTCGCGTGCTGTTGACCTTTTACAAACTCGTGTTTATTTGTTTTATGGTGCTTTTTCAAATGAGGTAAATAATGAGGCTTCCGATAGGCAAAAGACGATGAACATTTTACAATCACGTGGAATGTAGCCTTTGAACTCCCCAGCTCCAAGTCTCGTTGATAGTGCGCAATCTACCACTTCTCTCAGTTGGAACTGTCATTTCCGTCACAGGATTGTAGTTCCTCCTCATTCAGGAATTGTTTGTATTGCAGTTTTAACTAGCTGAAATGTGGTCAGCCACCACGATTTCCGATCCATTCAAGCAACGCTTGATTTCCGTACTGTTAAGATCCAGTACACGCAGTGTCAAACTCTCAGATCTCTGAAGGCGAGCCAATCAAACCACTCTCAACAATCGTAGACGGAGAATAATGATCACAGTTCGATGATTTTTGGGACAACCTCGACCTGTGGGTTTTACTCACCAAGACAGCTGTACTCCACTGCTGAGTGATGACAACCACGTGAAGTGGACACCAGCATTTTGTTACTTGTCTAATCCAGGAGCAAACAGACGTTGTCACACTAGATGATTTTATAATCGTGAGACCTCCGTTGTTCCAACATTCGCTTGGGAATGTGTTAAAAAAATCTGCGATTTAACCGCACTCACCCTAAAATTTATCTTTTTTTTCTAACGAGAAAAACCGGACGGACCTACATAATTACTGATGAGTAGTCGGGGATTTGGTTAATTTCAAGTTGAACATCACCCACAATTGATCGCAGCTGTCGCATTCCCATAGACTTTCCAGTCGGCCCCTTTCGAAAAGAAGCACTAGACTCGAGTTTCGCTCTCATTAGAGCTCGTCAGTAGTGCATATCCTTGCCCGTCGGACATCTTTGGTAGGAAAGTGGGAAGTCTTATAACTTTGATACAAATGTAATGGGTCCTGGTACGAAGTCTGTATTACACCTAATCACTCTGCGAAAGCATTACGCGCACGTCGAATAATGGTTGTGCCTCACCGTTCTCTGCGAACACATCTGGCGTTTTAGAGGCGAAGTAATTTGCGGATATCACAGTCGACTGAACTCGAACTAACTGCGATCCAATCGCAAATTAGCTCGTGAAAACAGATGAATTGCGTGTAAGGCATCGTTATCCACATCAATTACGGAAACTCACAAAAGTTGTGGAAAGTGTCGTCGACTGGATGAACTGTATTTATAGATATTTATAGATATAGGCTGAACTGGGGTCCACATATACCGACAATTTTCATGAGCAAATAAACTGTGGGTTACCTTTTTTCAAATAAAGCACTGTTGGCTCATAGGTTATTACAGGATGAAGAAAGGTCTGTAGTTGTACGTTCCTTTCACTGTGTTGCTCGGCTAACGTCGGGTTGGATGGTTTATAGGTGTAAAGAAAAGGTGAGTGGAAATAAATAAAGCTTCTTGTTGTAGTCGTATCAACAACAGACGGTGAGAAACACCTAAACAACAGTTAATGACCTGTGGGACTGGGATAGAGTGAAGGTTAAGAAATTGTAGCGGATGTTGTCTCTCAGATAAAATTTTAAAACCGTCAACCGATTCAGCCGTGACTACAGGTTTGGACAATACGTTCCAGATCCTAAGTGTGAAGCAGTTCTGCAAGTAACCTTCCCATACCATAACTCAGTTTGAGCGAATGACCTCTTAAACGTTCATCCTTGTTCAGTGTGTTGAGGTGTGCCAGTGGATGATCCGAGGTGTGAAGCACGTTGTAGTTAGGAATTCTCTGGGATTTGTAATCTATTAAGAGTTGACATAATTCCTCTAGTCTCTCTGGGTAGAAGATTCTCTTGAGTCCAACAATTCTTTTGGTGACCTGTCTCGGAGTACCTTCAGCAAATGCAAAATATTTAAGGTCTGCATATTCGTTTCCAGGTGTGAGTGGATTATGGAGGCGCACATAATGGACAACACTTCAGAGTGGAAGCGTCCATAAGTTCTTCCTAAGGGGTTCACGGTTATTTGTGCCCTTTTGGCCAAGGCTGCACAAATCGTAGATTCACTCGAACTGTCTGTCACTATGGTTCATAAGTCTCGCTCGCATACTAATACGAACAGGTTTGTGTCGTCAAAGTAGCTGTCATCACAATTTTAATGACCAATGTGCTCGATTTTTCATTCGTTGGTATCGAACGGCAAGTTATTCTATATGGATCAACTGGTTCTGACAGTCCAAGTCTTTCTATAAGCATACCTTCTGGACATTCCAACTTGCCATTGTTTTCCCATTGGCTCACAGTGGCATCGGAGAGCTGGCGCTGCTGGTTAGTTTACATTCGAAAAAATGAACAGCCGGGATCCCAAGATGGATCTTTGTGGAACACTGCTGTTGGTAGTGAGTCAGTGTGATTACTGTTCGGTTACCTTGAAGCTGAATTTATCTTCGGTTACATAGTCCCCAAGCCACGCGAGTAGGCGCTAACCGAAGCCATAACTATGGAGTTTTCTTAGCAAGATGGACTGTTGAAGACTTTAGAAAAGTCAGACCAGACCACATCTGCGGCCAGTCTTGCGCCGGCGGCCTTTGTCAAAAAGTGGCTAGCAATCAGAAGACGCTCGACACATTAGTATGCCATACGGAAAATATACTACTCCTTGGTGATAGGTTTAAAGTCTTCAGCCTTGGCCTGAAGAGGGTCATCCAGCAAACCCTTCACTGTTTTGGGACCACTGAAAACATGTTACTGATCGATAGTTTGCCTCGTCAGCTCCGCATCTTTTGAATACAGATGTGGTTCTGAACTTTTTTAAGCTTTTGGTAGATGACCAGTTGATAAGTAGCGAGTAGAAAATACTTTTAGCAGTTCTGCTAATTCGGTGGGACAACTTTTCAATACGACAGAGAATATCACGTCTGGACCGAATAGTTTCCGAGTTATTGAGTTCCCCAATTTGTGAGGTTGATATTTGAGGTAATTAACTTGAATTGCTACCTGTGTGATCAATATTTGCTCGTGATTCGCAGTTTTACACACTAACATACCGATTCACTAGGGTGTTGACCACCTCTACATCTGTATTGGAAAACCCGCCAGAGGTTTGCAGTTGCAAAATACCGACCTTACTCCTGTGTGTATGCGACTTCGCGGTAGAAGAGCTCAGGATTCACCTGTTGACCCTGTTGACAGCAGAACCGATCCTCTTTGATGGCAGCCGTTGTACGTCTATGCCAGATGACATTCTCAGCAAACGCAAGTTCAGTTTGTTCTAGTTGGTACCTGTTCCAGGCTAAACGTTTCAATGTAATCGGACGTTTGGTTTTACTCCGTAAGCGTCTCGGCTTACAACTAAGTCGGAGATATTTCATTGGAACACAGTTGTTAACGAAACCGGAAATTTTTTCAAGGTTGAGCTATAAGTAACCATCTGGACTGAGTGCAGTGCTGGCCACTCAAGCACACTAAACTGTGTCCTAATCACTGTCTTGTGATGGGTCTTTAGGCCCATAGGTTGGAGAATATGCTGTACCGTTCGGTGTAGACAGCCGGAATCAGTTATCCCCTGACACTGAGACCAAGTTGGAGCTGCGATAGTTGAATTGACTATCATGTCAATCTGGTTGGTAAGGGCGTAGTCAAGACAAGACAGCGCCTGGTCAATCCACCACCTCATATGATTCCTGCATATTCTGAAGTAGTCCAGTCTCAAATAGAGTAAGACGTCGCAACATTGATTATATGTTTCGTGAATTCTCTTATTACCAATGTTTAAGTATGACCTGAAGATTGTATTCAACACAGAGCATTCTACAAGGCCATGTCAGTATCATTGTGCGCACAGGGCAGTCTGCAAACCACAACAATCCAACAGGTGAAGCTTTGAGAGAAGTTAATTACCTGATTCCGAAAGATCCAGGAGCAACACTACGAATATCTGAGATGTTCAAGTGCGATCTCAAATAATGAACTACACCACCTACTTTATAGATTTTTCTGTTACCGTCATACCGGGGATGGACAGTTCACCGTCCCGCACTTTCTCCTTGCATCAGGTCTCTATGATGCCTAACATGAATGGGTTTCGCCGAGAACAGAAGTTTCGAAGCTCGTCCAGCCCAGTGAACAGTGGAGTCGCGTTGACAAAAAAATACCAGGGGTAAGTTTTAGTGCGTACAGTAAACACAGCAGACGAATCTAATTGAGGCGATTTACCGGGTGAGAATGGCTGGGTCAGTATGCTTTAGTGAGGTTTGAGGCCACCATCGTCTTTCGAAATGGCGGCAAGGGATGTTTTTGAAATCCCGGACTGGATTCCACATCTGCATGGAGGTTCACCTGGGCTAGTAGCATGAGCGGGTGACTTGGGTTTTGTGATAGTATACAGTTGTGTCCACTCTGATCTAACGTTTTTTTTTCAGAATGGCATCTGATCGCAGTAAGCAACTGTGAGCTGGCTGCGAACCAAGCTGCACGACCTGTTCCCAAGTTTCTTCTGTTAGGAAGTAGTAGTCGGAGCGCACTTACCGAGGTTAAGTACACTGGCTGGTGCGGATGATTTATGACAGAGTTAGAGCAGAGAGCAGTGAGTGATGTTAAGAATCTCCACTGGTCTAGAACAAGTACCGTCTCAATAACGACATCAGAGGCACATTTTGCATAATATTGCTCTTAAGCCTGTACTCATCAACGCAATGGACCTCAGGACGGCTACAGGGGCGTGTATCTGTCTCCGTCGGGGCGTATCTTGATTGAGCTGTCACTTCTACTGCGGCTGACTCGTTGCAGCGTTATTAGTCTGTCGGATTCAGCTGCGGCATGTAGAGGAATCTAAAGCGAACGCGGTATGAACAAAGCAGGATCAGACCTTTTCGTAGTCTCCAAAGTCGCTCTGAAGCGTTACCAGAAAAAAGCTGTTTAGAAAACTTTCTGTCGTGCTGTCTCCAATCTGCCAGCATTGCTGAACTACTCTCAGGCAGGCTTAACACAATTACTGACCGACACACAACTATGATCGAGTTTAGTGATATCACCCTAGGTGTGCTGCTGCCCACATCTACGGTGGTTGCTTTACAGTACCAGTTAAGATGAACTGACCGAGTTTTCCCCTGCTTCTTTTCGCCAACTTTGACTAGTGGAGTTGGTTGCAGTTGCGCAGGTGTCTTAAATTTCGGGTAGCTTGGTTGTGTCTGCCTCGTTGTCTACAGTTGACAGAGGCCGAGATATTATTCTGGCTTGCAAAATAAGTCTTAGTCACCATGCTTACTGGATGCTGTCACAGTAGCTGGGGGACTGTACCTCGCGTTATTGGCATTAATAAGATCAACCGGTTGTAGGTGAGATAGTCACTCACTCGCTTCGATCGACCTTTCGGCTCTTTTTTGACCAGGAATTGTGTTGGCAGATTTAGTAGGGCGGGGTGGAGTTCACGATGCATCTTCTGTAAGACGACAGTTGTAGCACCCACTGGATAACAGGCTCTCTGTATTGCCCTCTGGGCTCCTTCTGAGACCACGGCAATTATACAGGTTGGCACACCTCCCATAAATTTTCGGTTGGGTTCCTGTTCACAATCTTGTAGACGAACGGCGAAACGGGCTCACAGGTTGAATGGACCTGAGTCTTGAACACAGGACAGGTTAAAATCCTACCTCTTTTGCGGATCCCTATGTTGCAGACCGCAAAATCTGAAGACATGAGTGACTAAGCAATCGCTATACTGCATTACTCAATCCACCATTGATANGTCGTGCTGTCTCCAATCTGCCAGCATTGCTGAACTACTCTCAGGCAGGCTTAACACAATTACTGACCGACACACAACTATGATCGAGTTTAGTGATATCACCCTAGGTGTGCTGCTGCCCACATCTACGGTGGTTGCTTTACAGTACCAGTTAAGATGAACTGACCGAGTTTTCCCCTGCTTCTTTTCGCCAACTTTGACTAGTGGAGTTGGTTGCAGTTGCGCAGGTGTACGCCGTTCAAACGTAAAATCAACCATTGTTCCACTCTGAAAAGCCATAAAGGCAACTTGCCTACCAGTGAAGTGTTGGATGTGCGTTCACGCAAAGCACACTACCGACACATTCAGTTCGCTATGTACGGGTATGGTGCAACCGCAGGCATCCACCGTTAACATGACCGTACTCTTCCAAAGCTTCTCACCATGCATACGATAGGAACGTGTAAAATTCGCTTCATTTAGAGAAAGTTCACCTTGTCAATACCAGAATTGCTCAAGAAAAAGAGCAAGCGAACTTACGATTGTCATTGTCCCGTTCGTTTGCCATTCCGCACCTTCTGCAATCCTGATTGACATACTAGACGGACTGTCAGGATAAATAACACGTGACTGTAATCTGGCACCCTCGTTATCTCGTGTGCTTCTGTCTAGGATTAGTAAACCTAACAGTCTGCAGTCCACATGTGGTTTAGTAAGCAGCATGGTAGTCAGCTGTGGTGTGCACGCTGAAAACCCTGATGTTTCCCAACTCCAAAGAAAGAAATCACGGAGGGCCCAAGTCAATATCGAATATAGCAAACTGGTACATTGCACACTCTAGCCTTAGTTTGCGACCAACGCAGAACTGAATTACCATGATGGTGGGTGCTGATAGAAACGGTCCCAAATTAAACTGTCCCGTTCCAGCAACCAGTTCCAAAACTTTGCGAAACGATTAGAATAAACCTCAATATTGCAACACACTCGATAAGGTTGTTAGATGTTAGCAGTTCAGTCCGACCGGTACCCACATACAGATACTACGCGCAAGAACTCTACACAGAATCAACTCACTAGGATGAGCGCAGTAGAACAAAACACGTGAACGGAAAGCAGTTCACAATTTAAATCGAAAAGTGCAGACAGAGTGAGAGAGCATCCAGGTGGTATTCGCAGCGCATACGTAGAGATGAAACGCTGACTAAATGATTCACAGAATAAATGGGTTAGATTGGGACAATGATGGAGGCGACTGGGAGGTAAGGACATGAAATACTATAGAACAAAAATTGGTAACAACCGAAGATGATTAGTTGGTGTGAAAAAATAATGAGTTCGCACGCTGAGGACATGTATCTGGGTTAACTGAACCAACCAGCGAGTTGTGGTTTGGACAGATGGATGGAAGGGAAGTGACCACAGCCGAGTGAACACGTGTCGTAGGTTGTGATCGGCAAACGGGCGATCACGGCCCTTATGAAATCGGTGAAACAGACTGGCGACCGCTGGTTGTAAATGGAACATATAAAAACATACGAACAGAACGACTCGGCGTCAGATTCACTGACTCTGTAACATAGTGAAATCGGTAAATACACCGTATCACAGCCATCGGATTTGAATGGTGGGGGCTAGCGTTCTTCCAAAGTCAGCGTCTCCTGTGGAACCAATTTTAAGTCGACCATCGTCGCGTTCTCATCAAGCATGGTAAGCTGAAATGGGATAATGGACAGTATCATCGGGGAACTAAAAAGTTAACAGATCAAAAAAGCTTTCCACATTTGCCTAAGGAGAGATATGGTGCCAAGAGTAGATTGCCCTTCAAATGTGTTTAAAGAACTGCAGAGGAATTCGAGCTGAAATATTTGAAACACAGGAGGTCACGGACTAAGATTAAGTTACATTACTGTCAAGTTTACTATCCAGCAAAAATTAACTGCCGTACGCGATCCATATAAGCGGATTAAACTTAACCTAAACCAGTGACGGATGTTTTTGTTTGGTTGCCCTCTGCGTCACTTCATCCAACCTAAACAACACAGATTAATCAGGACGAACGATGACAATCATTAGATATACCATGCCATCAAACACAATACATTACTTTCGTACTATTTGCGCACTGGTAACATCATACTCACGAGACGCTTTGCAGGCGTCATCGGCGAAAGACGAACATTCTCAGCTCAGAAACGCCACAGCTGTGGAAAGAGAAGTCCAAATAGGATGATGTTGCACACTCGTCCAGGTGCTGTTTTTCTAATAAACTGGGACTGCTTAGTGCCTCCCAGATTTCTGTCCCGATCTTTTTCGATTTGACAGCTCAGTACGTGACGGGGAGCAGAAGGTAGATTTGACCTTTACGCAAAAGAATGAACAAGACTTTCGACGCCGTGACAAGAAACGCAAAACATGTTCAGCAACGTAACAACATATTTGCATTTTGATGCACTTTCAACTTCATGCAGTAGCGACTGTAACAGAACAAAATTAAGGCTGGCGAACGGTTGCCATACGGTGTGCAAGAAAGTATTGCCGTCAGATAAAACAAAATTTATTGTGACCAACGTTCATTAGTACACATTCGGCAATTACATCATAAAACGAGTACATGTTCCTGTGGTATAAACATGCTTATCATGCATGTCACGATACTTGACTGGATAATGCAACTTGAGAGCAGAGAAGGGTCGAAATACGCTTGTATCGTTGTAATACACGATTGGATAAGAAAACAGACACGAGCACTTGTTATCCCCTAGACGTAGACTGAGCGTGAAAAGGCATGACCATGGAGGAACGCACAACGCCTTCAAACGTGCGCAATCGATAGTGCCAGAATATGGTGGAGATCACCAATAGCGCACAGAAGAGTCACTACAGTAATCCGGACAAACTTTACGCGGTTTTTTTATTGCAAATATCAATACGTCACGCACACAAACATTTCTACTGACACATATCGCATTACAAAATGAAAAAAACACGAGAATAATCCAGTAGAATCCGTTACAACTTCGTAAGACGTATCGTCGTAGTGAACAGAGGGGCTGAACTAAACCAGCTGCGTTTGGTGGTCCACAGACAAATTTTCTTGCCGTTCTTTTGTCCAATGTTTCTGTTTTCAGGTATGAGCAGCCTGGCCATATTCACTTCATACAGGACTCGGTATGCAGCGTGGTAACAAGCGCGATATGTTGCGCAATGGCTGAATGTTAATCTTGGTCCGGAGTTGAAAAATACCTCATCGTCTCAATGGAACCACAACATTTTTAGGCAAAACGCCCCATCACCTTTAAGTAACAAAACTAGCCACTAAACGGAATGAGACATCACTTTGTGTTTGGAGTAGCCCACTAACACATCAAATCACGGTTTAGATTACCTTCTTGATATGAATGACGGGAAGAGTGCTTCAAAGCATAACTAGCTCCACCTAGTGTAGGCAGGACATCTCGTTATTTCACACTGTGAACAGAGTAGTGTCGGGTGTTTTCTATGGACTTAAGATCTGAAGAACACACTGGTTAAAAAAGGAGAGAAGTTACCGTTCCACTGTAAACTGTTTGAATACTCTTTTGCAATGAGGTCAAGGGGTATCATATTGCAAGCATGACCTTTTCTGATGATCCACGATAACAAACGAAATCAAAGCACTGCAATGCCATTCACCCGGTAGCACAGCTGTACAATATTGCACGGTTGTATAATTCACTCGGACCGTTCACTATGGAACCTCTGTTACCTTGACCAACGAGATGCATGCCTGATGGACTGCCCTCAAAATTCGTAACTTTCCACTACGATGTCGCAATTAAACCCACGTTTCATCAATCGGAATAACCTAATCCCACATGCAACCAGGCCACTCACAGCGTCCCGCAACAACTCCCAAAGTTGCTCTCTTATAGACTGCCTCGTAGGCGTCTGGGCCTTAAGCACTAATCGATTGAATGCCGTCATGGTGTACACATGGAAGAGAAAAACCGGCATAGCCCGTAACGCATTAGGCCGTAGGCGGGCAGGTTCATCGTTGCTGTGCTCAGGAGTAATAATGATAGTAATTTAAACCACACTCAACTAGTTCAATGAGGGCAGAAGCCTCAACATAACTGAGAAGACCTGATCACAGGGTTATCGATTGGATAGAACAGAGTGATTCTGTTCATTCTCCTTTCGAAATGATCGGGCAAGCTGAACACTATTCATACAAGGTTGTGGTTCAGCGTTTGGATTTGATCATTCGGTCATGCCTATTGTGAGGTTGCTGGCGTTGTGGTTAACACGCTAGTCTCACAAGCACGAGGGTCAGAGTGCAAACTCCGATCCAGACAAGGATATGCACTACTGATGAGCTCTAATAAGAGCGAAACTCGAGTCTAGTGCTTCCTTTCGAAGTGGGCTAGCCGAAAGGCTTATCTGAATGCGAACGCTGCGATCAAGTGTGGGTTTGGTTAGCTTTCGAAGTTTTGTCCATATCACTGTCGCAGAGAACGGCGGCTCAAATTGCAGTACCTTCTGATCGAGCTCATGGTCGTTATGAATGAATGAATGAAATCAGTGAATGTGAACAAGCTTCATTTAAAATTCAAACGAAGGGAAGTAAAAAACGGTATAAGTCACAGATGACGTTGAGTTGAACTGTCAAAGAAAACTGAAAATGAGAACAACGAACTGCGAACACGACTCACATCTCGTCTAGGATATGTGGTGAGTAACTTGTAGCCCGACTTAGGGAAGCCCTGAGATTCGATGTAAGCCAGCACATGCTTCAATTTGTCCAGACCGGAAAATCGCCGACCGAGAAACCCGTTGACCGCCTCACTTGGCTTTGCAGATGATGAACCGGGATGATCACGGGGTAAACGGAATCGGAGGCACGCGATCCCACCAGCTCCTTTGGGAGACGCCAGAAAGGCCTCAGCGGCTAGGGTACTTGGAGCTGGTGGCTCAGGTGGAAGAGTGGCCGCCATCTGGAGACGTCGTTTGGTCGCTTCGGATTCCTCTAGAAAACGCTCTTGTTTCATACGCTCTTGCTCTAACCTTTCCTTTTCAGCTGTGAGAGCCTGAATTAAAACGGAATAGCGCCAATTAGTGGCTAACCGTATATGGTGACGAAAACCCTGGGAACCGGTATGAAGTGTAAAACGAGTTGAGTTGAACCCCGACACATTAGAATTAAGACCGACAGAAAGCAGGCAACAAATCGATCAAGGAAACAGTGTTAATAAAACACCTTCTAAGCATTACTCACTATATCCTCTTTACTTGAACTACGTTATCCATTGAAAATGAGATGACATCGAGCCGGAAGAAACAGTTGATTGAGAGACAAATATTGAAAATAAACTCAGTGGACCCTTACTGTGTAAGTTATTCACACCCGATTGGCGTGGAAAGATAATGTCCACCCCACACTGACGTCTTTGCGTTACAACCACAATGTAACGGAATTGTAACTATATGATACACTGTGATGGTCACTGTGAAATCGGCGTCGTTCCTGTTTGGAATTATCAAGTAGAGCAAAAAGAGCTGGAAGCGGTAACCCATTGTCGCAACAAGAGCTTCCACTCGTGGCAAGCAGGGTTTCCAGTTCAAATCCTGTCCAAACTATCCCAACCCGACGAGTCCAAACAGGAACGAAATCAGTGGCATAAAGTCTGTTTGAAGGTGGACATCAAAAGACAGAACACAACTATTGAGTCCATGGTGTACATTAGCGCATCTAACGCTCTTCATGTTAGAGAGGTGTGATGGCCGATTCGGAACGCAGAGTTACACTGAAGTATAACTCACAGCATCGAACGCCACAGCCAAAACAGTCAGTCATAGAAAACAGTTCAATCAGACTGGCATAGACAGTAGGTTTGAATAGTCTTGGGTGAAGCTAGGACTTAAGGGTACACTTCAAGCTTCTTAAGTGGAAAGGGACAGAGTTGTCCAGCCCACTTTTTTAACCAAAGTTAACACCAACATTGGTAGAAATATATCGATGGCCCCAACTACAACATAACCATGTAACAACAATTATACATTACATAACAAACCATGGTAGTCAGAAACGAGAGCAAACAGAAAAACCCTTACGCACAACGCTTTTAATCATTCATGTTTAAGCAACAAAGACGTTTGCGCTCTGTAAGCAACATGCAGTAAAAAGAAACATCCGAGTACCACGTTTACATGGTGTTCGAGGGCGGAAGAATTGGAATAGGTAGATGACAGTTGCTTTAGTCATACAGGTAATCCAAGGCATACCCGAGAGAAAATAAGTTTCAATTCAGCAGTTTTGATTGACTTTGTACTTGAAAATTGCAAGGTGCTATCAAAAGATCTGTGCCTGTTACCACTCTTAACAACGAGCCGTCAAAGAAGATCGAGATGATGATCTGTCGTGGTTAACGCTGGCGACATATCCGACAGCATAGCTGGTAATACCAAAACTAAGACGAAATTTACTACCTCACGCTATTTGAGCGTCCACGTGACTTCTAACTTCGCTTAAAAAGCAGAGTATTCTGTGACGCAAAAGCAAGACCTTTTACAGTTGCCGATATTCCCAAAACACAGTGCGCTACCGATAGAGAGGTACGCTGGTGAGTCGTCGAGACAAGTCGAAGATGCTGGCCTCCAAACGTGACCATCTTGAGCAAGGATCCTTTTTGAATTGAACAACTGACACATACAGGGCAATCTACCACCTGCTACGAAGGACTCGCTTTTTGGATGTCATATGTACTCTGTAAATAGTTAGGTGTTAAATGTTCTTTATGTCAAAGGACAGTAGATGCAGCTCTCACCAACTCAGTGATAAAGGCGCTAGATACACACGGTTGCATGTTTGAGTGTCGACCACTGCAGCTTATCTTATCAACATGAATTTCCGATAGTCACCGGCGTTTTTCGAATAAAATATGGACTTGAGACATATCACGAATGAATACAACGACACAGATTTCGGACGGACTCGACTGTAGCTTCCTCCTATACCGACCGACCGATTTTTTTTTTCAAAAACGCATGCAACCATTGGAACGCGCTGGTTTGTGGACAGCTCAGCAGCATCTGGTCCACATGTGACCTTGTATCTGACATGATAACGAGCACTTTGTGAAGCGGAAGTTAGAAAATTAAATTAGGTTTAGTGCGTGTGACTATGCCAAGTAAAACACAGCTGTTATGCAGTATCCGAGTGCAGTCAGATAATTGGACACATAAACTAGCAGAGACATGAACACTGCGGGTCAAGATTAGTCTTACAATCATCAGGAAAAAACGGTCTAAATAGTCGCAGAATCAAAAAGTGTCAACACGGATTAGGTACTGGCTTCAGAACATTATTTTGGGAGACATTCATTTAACTGATGCAGTCACACACAAAAAAGCCAAATGGAAGGCCAAAATTCAACCTTCAAAGAGACCGTGCCTTGAGTTTATCCAATCGCAAAGATTCTTGATAAGCTCTTTCCTGTTCCTCGCGAACAAGCTGACGAGCCAGACGTTCAGTCTCTGCAGCTTGTTCTGGAGCCAGCATCTCCAAATAAGTCGTGTAGGCTTGCCACAACTCAGACACAATAACATCCTCCTTGAGACATCCCGAGGAAGCGACGGGGAACGGCCGCAAGGAAGGCCGGTTGGTGCCTGGTGAATCCAATGGAGGAAAGTTCATATCATCTGGGGGTTTGGGAGATAACAGACTGGTAACAGCACCGGTACCCAGAACCACGCACAACACCTCAAGCTGGCTGGAAATTTTACCAACCATCGCTAACACTGGGTAACTGTCGACCTGAAAGTAATGGAAGATGATGGCAACGTATTCGAGAAGATACGAAATAGCATGGAGGAAAGTAATAAGTGAACAGAATATTTCATTTCTATGCCAAAACAGCGAGACTGTGAGGCGATATGGCAAAAAACGCAAAATTGAACAGAAACGGTTAAGATGAATCAGGTCTGGTAAATATGTTGGTGACCTCCGTGGTAAACGGATGTTTTTCTTTGGAGATGGTTGACGATAAAATGCAATCACTTACGGTGCGAGTTATCTCGCCTCTGTCTCCGTGAGACATCCCCTCAAGGACAGCATGGGCACATGATACATACAGTTGTGTTAAAAGGCTGATGATACAGAGGATGGTTTATTGCGAAGACTGACACACTGCGAACGAATTCAGTAATATGAGCAGAAACACTTTGCACGCAGTGGTTGTCTCGGCATTCCTTTCCATTGATCAGTATTCGAGTCAACATTTCGTCCAGCTCCACATGTCCGCCCACAGTTCTGTGCATAAGACGAGCGGTGAGTGCAGGCGAATCAGTGTACACATTCGAACAACTTACTACTGAAACGTTTTGAGTAATTTGATATAATACGAACAACGCGCAACCTAGATGTTACCGAAAGTGATGTGCACACAATCGAAATCGGCGAAAAAATCGGCGCTGATGCAAAGAAAACCTAACGAATAATGCAAAAACAATCCACAGAAAATGAGAGCAGCTTCTGAAAGCATCGCTCTTCCTATTCCTAGAATCTATAACAATCTGGACCTGAAAAGGAACGGAGCATTTTTGCGGAGAAAACGTTGGGTCAGTAAGTTACTGGCCCGCCCCTCTGAGTACATTCGGAACTTGGTTTAAGCTTCAAAGCACAGCTTTGCGTCCAGTTTCAGCTATCCCCACTTAATCAAACAGTGGGAATAATCGAACTGTCCTGCGAGAATATAATTTGCACAACAAAACTGAATGGCGGTGAAAGCACAAAAGGCAAGCAATGTGTAAACGTAAAAACGAACAACGGGACACATAAGTTTTTGCGGTTTTCTTTTCGACATCTTGTGACAACGACCAGAATGAACAACCGAGCAGTCATAAAACAAAATTTAAAGAGGCTTCAGAAGTGTTTATTCTATTACGCGAATAGGGCACACTGGTAAGAAGTGAATGATACAGCTTATCCTTCATTATTCATGCTAACGATCGTAAAGTCGAAAACAACAGAGAGGAGTACCCGAGGTGATGGGAGAGGACTGAACATGCGGCAACAAAATTGGAAAGTGGAGTAAGGACAACGAAATCAGTTTAAGTTGGTTGAGTGGGCACTTACATCAACAAACGATTATTACAGTCACAGATCACTAAACGAACTTAACTGATCCATATGTAGCCCACTGTATGTGCGCAGCGTTGCAGTAGGAAAATGAAGGTGGTCAATGGAGAATACAGCATCCATCAGTGAAGGTGTAACTAATTTGGTATGAAAGCCAATATGATTTGACAAAACCACATTGGGTAGAAGCATGTTAACATCAGTGCCTAGATAACACACGGTAACATGGAGGGACCGAGCATAAAGTGTAAATCTAACAGTGAGAATTACCGATTTCAAAACAATTTGGACCACTTGCCAATTTTTTACGTGGTGTTCGTCTTTACCTCGCATTCTGGGTAATATGGGGGCAGAACATAGTTGAAAGCACGCATTGTTTTATATACAGCCCAGTACAAGTGTAAGTCGATAATGTAACACAAGAAACGAAGAGATAATCCGTCGTGCATTGAATGATGATATTACGCGTCCCACTCTGAAGAAGGATATCGAACAGCCATCTAAAACTTGGAAGTGAATGACTTTGCCACCGACACATCAGAAATTCAAGGAGCGATGTACACCGTCTCCCCAAAGGTCCATTTCCACACACGAACAATAATGGAGGACAAACAACCCCAAACTTATTCTAAACGAAACAAGTTTATGTTAACTTGACTGAGGTATTATGCAGCAAAAAGGTGTTCGGAATTAACGTAAATGCTTCTGCTAGATACAACCACAATAACCGTATAAACGACGTTACGAGGCTGTCCTCTGCGGAGATCTGAAAAACCTGGCAAGCGGCGTCGATTTAGCAACGGAAAGTCGGTTGGAAAAGTAGTTAGATGCGTGTGACTCATACACAATGTTCGTTTGTTATCCTAGAGCGGAATGTAACGGCGTGCGTGTGCGACGGATCTCTTTTTATGACGTGTCATATGACAAACATTTGCCATGAAAATCAGTCACTGAAACATATAGTCCAAAGCAGAAGGTTGACACACAATGTGATGCATAGCTTACCGAAAGTGGAATAACTACACTCGCTAAATTGGGAAGTTTGTTTTCCAACCAGCCAAACAGTCGTTCTTTGGCACGCGGTCGAGTCACGTCCCAAGGCCATAAAGAAAAGTCGTTTTCGCCGAAAAACTGGCACACGGAAGTGGAGCAAAGGATTTTCTGGCAGAACACGTGACATGCAACACTCTCATCGTTGTGCAGGTAGACAAACAACGGTTTGCGCTTGTAGTAGGAGTAGAACGAGATGATTGAAAAATGAAATTAATGAAAACATTTGTCAAAAACAGAGAAACGGAATAAAAACACAAGTACGATACAGCATAGTTAGTCAATTTTGAAAATCTACTGCTAAAGAACCCCGCTATAAAGCCACTCATATCGACAACTGACGCTTGTTTCCCATTAGCTGAACAAACAACCAGGAGTCATTCTTATGAAAAAATAACAGAACACGAGTGTGTCTATGATCTTCAGGATATCCTCCAACACAATGACAGTGTGGAAGCTAACGTGTTTATCAACTGCGTCATTCAGTAAAAATATGTTCCGTTAATATCAACTCGAAACATACTGAGAGTAACACCACAGAGGACCCGGATTTCAAAACCCAATAATGATTAACTTGATTTTATGACTGACAGTGATGAAACACCTGCACCAAAAATGGCGCGCACCTCAGTTCTCCTTTGGCATCCACGTGTTCTTTTGGGCTGAAGGTGCGTTACGATCATCTCCATGGCCGATGTTTGCACAAACACTGAAAGTGGTCGGTGCCGTGGTTGGCGATATACTTGAATATGTAAAAGATCTAGTTCTTTCAAAAACTGGAAATTTGATAAGTTCTAAGATTTGGGCAAAAGGTTCATTTGTAAACTGTTTATAAATAAGAAATAGTTTGACTAAATGTGGATGGAATGGACTAAACGTGAATGCGTATGAATTGGAGCCGGACAAATATACCTACATACGTCCGACATACCAAAATACCCGGCCCATCAAGCAAAAAAAGGGCGTTACAATTGAGAATAGGCAACTTCTCCTAAGAAGAACTCGTCGAATTAAATCAATTTTCGATCTTAACAGAGCGTTACCATAGCAATCGGGTTTTAATTCGAAACGCTAGAACAATCAAGAAATTCTTAATCCCAGAACCGCTAAATAGTTTGCCCCTGTAAATTTATTCCGAAAGCCTAATCTGTGTTCGTAACGCAATAGCCCGATATCGGTCATGGCTGAAGGATAGTATTTGCTCAAAGTAAGTAATTAATCACCGTTTACCAGCACACCAACCCTCCAACCGCGAAAAACCAATCTGGGTTGGGCCAAACAGATAAAACGAACAGTTAAACATGCAGACAGAGAGTGAGAATACGCGAACAAAACCGTGAGTATGTTCACTATAAATCCTAGTGAGCTAATACCTTTGACTAGAAGCACATAACTCTGGAGCAGAGTCCGAGAAACATGGACAAAGCAAGTCCCTTCTTAATTTAAAGCGGATTGGTCCCGGTACGGTAGTGATATCATTGTGTATTTCAGCTGCGTTTATAGTCATGCGAAACTGTATTAGTGGTATCAAGATTTTCATGCGCGGTTCGAATGTAGGGTTCATTTACGAGTTGGACAACAAAATCCTTGACTTGTTTTTAACTTTTGCCCAAATCGTTGAGTACGGGCGGATAGCATGCCTTGCCTACCCATCTCCCATTTGACTGAGTACACTCTATTAGACCGCTGCCAACTTTACGAACGGTACACCATGACCGATTTATTTGCCAGCGAATGACAGTCTGCCCGACACTATATTCACCCTTAGCATCCTCGTTTTCCACTGGCTGTTATTATCGAGTCTATCGCTGCTCAGCATTAGCTATTCTGTCATTAGAATCCTTTGTACGTGGAACATTAACTGTTGTTTGACCCGTGAAGAACTGACATAGCCGTAAACGCTTCCAGTCCACAGATCTGATAATTTATCGCGTAGAACGTGTCAAGCGATTGAAACCGGAGATGACGAATATTAAGGGTAGCGCATGCGACTAGAAATGAAGCCCGTCAATGAAATCGTTTTATTATGGTTTGGCATCAGTCTTTTGACAAACGCCCCTGAGAACGCAACACAAACTTGTACATGGAATAACTGCCTCAAGGAATACAATCGCTAAGTGAATATGACAGTTCACAGCTTGGTATTTGTTTAGATTCTGGTCATACTTCTAAATCGAAATGCGATCATCGGAAATAATGAACGCTGGGATGGACATGCCTCAGAAGCATCTTGCAAGACTTGATGGCAATCACGACAAACACTAACAGTTCATCAAGAGTTTCACGTTCGATGTGGTGACCATACATGCGATCCGGTGTCAACCAGTTTTCAAACCTAACTGGTTACTGTGACGTGAGACGAAGAAGCACTATGAAAAATATTACACACTAGATGAGAACCGACCTTTCTAGAAACTGCACCATTTTTCGGTCATAAAACGAAGACCAAAGATGCGTGCCAAGTGTAACGATTAACCATCAGAAAGGGGTATATGCTTCCAAGTGATGGTAGCAAGATTTCTATACAAAGATCCTTTCCGATTGTGCGCAAGACTACAGCCACAGCTACTCGTGTGGATACACTCACCAACTCAAAAAAGATTTTTTTCAGTTGGCTCTCGTAGCTCAGGGCATCTGGATCAATGTAACTCTTTTTGGGAACGATCTTACCACCAAGAGAGCGGTGTACTTTCGCAACGAAAAAAGACCATACTAATGGTAGCCGAAACCAAAAGGTTTTTACATTGGCCGTTGTAGTCATCGTGAGTGCTGTGTAAATTGATTTCATCTGCGTCACGATCCGTTGTCACACAAAGCCAAGGTAGTCACGTTAAGTGGACCAGAGGGGAAGTGAGTGGGCAGTTTGTACCACACAACAGTCCCGTAGTATGAACGCTGTATTTTCTGTGGTGTAGTGGCAGGAAAATTAAAATGAACCATTGTGATGTGTGAGCACCTACGCGTTCCTAAACAATTCAACCGATTCTATTTCGGTAGAGAAAACCGTAGCGAGGATGACAAATACTATCAGCGAAACTATTTCAATGAATATGAACATACTAGATAGTGCACTTTCCATTATCGTTGAACTCGTCCGAACAAATCTGAAGGCTTTTGTTTCAAGTGGAAGGATTCCCATACCCAATCGATTCTCATTACCAGTGGCTGCTGAGCCGCTAAGATGACAATGCCTGTGAGAGACCCGGTTCCCGCTGATCCAATACGATACGGGATATGGACCTACTGTTGCACGTGGTGTCCCAAAGTCTCACTTTGTCACTGGTTAAAGACGTGGGGACATCGGCGAATCATTTGTACAGCACGGTCTCTCAGAATAGATGCTACTTAGCCCAACTTACGTTAACGTACGTAAACTAAGAGCTGATCATACGTATCACCAAATCACAGATAAGCTGTACAGAACCAAATATTTTTATCTCAAGCACATGACATCTACAAAACGTGAAGTGTCCGTTGAAGATCACGTTACACTAGAGCTTAGGTAAGAAGCCTCGAGGAGTCTGAATGACCACTACCAAATGACTCTTCTGTAGAAGAAGGGGGGAAACCCCGTGCCGCCCGGTTAATAGGGCTGCGGTCAAGCGGAGGCTGGGTAGGCTTAACAAAAGGGGCCTATGTAGCGAAAACAAATGATTGCATTAGCCGAAGTTACGGTGAAACTGAAACTGAAGAGTAGAAAGTTGGTAAGAGCGTACGATACTTGCACACCATTTGATCATCAAGCCAAAAGACTCTAACGATGGTGATGACTGTCAAATATTCAGTAGGTTACCGAAACTTGCAATTCCGTTGTGTTGTGGAACATTGTGAAACGTTGGCGAATCGTCAATAACGCATTGGCCCTGAGTCGGCCAAAAATGCACGTAGTGTTCTAATCCGAGTTCGTGAACAACTATTTGATCTAGTGAGAGATATATAAAGGTCATGTTTCATTATGTGAAAGTTCGAACGAAAAATCGGTCCTTTGGCGGACCGCAGGTGACTGCATGAGAAAAGCCGAGGTTTATCGGGCATTTGCACATCTAAGTGCCTTCATACTATAACCCAAGTTGCTCGAACTTTATAATGAGCCAAGATGTACGCGAAAAGCAAGCAACTTCAATAGTGCAAAGAAAAACAAGCACATCCTCCGTTGAAGACTACCTGCCGGGTGAGTTTTCTGTAAATGATTCGAATATCCTGGCGTAAAACGAACTCGATGTAGGACAGTGGTATCGTACCAAGTTTCTCAGCAATGCCAAAAAGACGCACGACAGATCTTTATATATCTGCACCCCCGACACTTTACAAGCTGAGCTAGATTTTCTACAAGAAGTGTTCATGCAGAATGGCTACCCAATGCGTTTCATTCAGAAGGCGATGCAGGCGGTAGAGTGAAACTTAAGCCACCCTCTGTGAATAAGAAACTTGCGTTTATTAGTCTTCCTTTCAAGGGAGACCCCATGGCCGAAGTTATCTCAAGAAAGCTCAAAAAGTCAGTCGAATCAACCTACTTTGCCGCTCAATTGTGCGTGAGTTTCCGTTCAACACCCGTTATCATGTCACAACTCAAAGACAAACTTCCTTGTTCTACAACCAGCTGTTGTGTGTACTCATTTGTTTGCTCGTGTCGAGCATCATACATTGGTCGTACTACAAGGCGATTGTCTGACAGAGTGCGTGAACATCATCCTGCGTGGTTGAATAGTGGTGTGATAAAACGATTTCAAGCGCGATTGTTGCTCATTTGACCCACTCATTCTGTCAGTAAGAAAGATTGTCTACAGAGTGCCAAAGGAATCGATCAAAAATGGTGAGATTTCGAATGTTGACCGTTGCCGAGGCCATTAGTATCCGATTGCGTAACCCTGACCTCTGTGCACAGAAGTTCGTGCGGACACTTAATCTCCCCTGGCCCACAATCAATCAAGCCCACGATTTGGAACAGTGATTGCGTAACTGATAACAAACACGACAACCATAACTTCTATTGACCGTAACGCTTTTCAACAAAAGGTGGTAACCTTTCTTCAATGTTTATGCCACAACACTGACGGTACCCTGTCTAAAGGCCTTCGACTCCAATGATTCCGCATGATTCGCTGTCAACATCTGCAGAAAACTAGGGTAGCACAACATCGTTTCATTAGCATTAAAATGTTTTCTGTTGTAACCAAGTAGGAAATTAGAAAACTGTCATCTACATCCTGTGAGACGTTCTTCCTTGCGCCACAGATCTTCACAAAATCCGTATAGATGATCACAATAATTTTACATAGATTCAACCCAAATCAGTCGCCCCAACGACTAAACCGTCCGTTAAATGTTTTAGGTCCTTGTATTTTGAGCACGACGGGTTGTAAATAACACTTTTAACGACAGAAACTTTACTGTCTTTCAAATACCCGAGTAAGCCGCTGAAACGCTTATTCGTTAACCTCACCGAATTGTTGTTTCACCTACAAGTATTCCCTGAAATCATCCTTGTTTAGTATGATGTTTGGATAGCTTTCCGGGACACCCATGAATTTCGTTACCGAGATGTGCGCGATGAACGACTGAATTTAACCAAACTCTGTAACTTTTCAGTTGAGAGTGCATAGCTCTCCGCGAATACCTCACCGTGAAAATAATTTACTAAACCACTAGTAACCCCGACATAAGTCAATTCAAACACAGCGGCGGTGCCCAACTCTGACAGGCCATTTGCATCCACACAATCACCACCGAGTAAATATCAGTGCTGTACATTAGTCTAACTCTTGAGGCAACCAATGTTCGGACTCTTACAAACTTAACTGGTCAAGCCGAGTCGTGACAGTGACAGACGGTGACGCAGACATGAACAAATAAGATGTCACCAAAAAGAATCGGAGTGTTTCGAGGTGTTACTCTCCAATACGAGGTACAGATTAAGACAAAGAATCCATCGGAAAATACAACGAATGGAATCGATAGAGGGTCAAAATGAACACTTCCTAAACGGTGCTACATTCCAAAGGTAGACAAAGGTACACAAATTTGAGTGCAATAAATTCAGAAGTGGAGAAGGTAACTATCGAACTAGCACGAGCTCAACTAATTGATTCAGTTTTCAACTAGAACATACTGGACCGCAAGGCCTTAGTTTCAGTTACCATACAGTTATAGAGAATAATCTCTGTATGGAACGAATAAGGCAAAACAGAGTGAATAATAAAAGAAGAACGTCTGCAAAAAGGAGAAAAGTAGTGGCATAAGCGAATGTCAACAAAGAGCCTATACGCAGACCTCAAGGTAAAATAACCCAGAAGACGTAGTTTTGCTATCAATGCCCATATGTCGTTCTGACAGGTAAGCGTATGGTTACTTCTACAAACCTTAAAGCATTAAATTGCTCTATCAAGGTGGTTAACCTTTGAAAAGTACAAAACCTCAGAACTTGCGGTGAGCAATTATGAGTTTGCGAAGTGGACGCAGAAGCATTGGACAACCTAACTTTGTACATGGGGAATACGAGGAACCATCATAGGGGAGAAGGTATGCAGGAAAACACGTTAATAAAGGCACTGCATAATGAAAAGTTAATAGGGGCACACAATCAACACGAAACCCAGCGTAAGAGGAGGCACAATGCCACTAACCATGGAACAACTACAGGGAAAAGCGAATTAGTATATTGAAAACAAAATAAACATCCAACACAAATACTAGTTATTATTCTGTGTCACAACTGACAGCTTCTTCGATGAAGAAGGTCTGCGCCTCTGGGTAATTAGTCGGGCAGGCAAGCCTCAACATAGGTTATTTCATGCCTCGGTGCGAAGTTATCGGCTGGTCAGGGAGCACTCTTTTGCAACCGATCCCGCGTTCCGCAAATAAGACTCTGAGTCTGGTGAGAACGCCTAAAGTTAGGGTTTTAATGTGGGATTAATGTTTACGTTTGGTCACAACGCGATAAAGTAGCATAAAGTGCCACATGCTACTTCCACCGATTTTGGGGGAATGAGATAATCCTCTGTGTTGGTCGGGATATCTCGCAGTTCTCAAAACACTTTGGATCCTCTACGCAACGGGATTTTTCGCCGTCCGAACCAAGATTGTGGTATTTCAAATAATTAGGACGTCTATTCCAACCCTGTGATTGACAATAAATAAAGTTCGTTCTAAGTTATCTCGAGTTCCACGGTGAATCAAACGACCAAAGTCGTCTCATTTTAAACACTATAATGTCTCTGCTACATACAACTAAGCCAGATGTGTGTGATGTTCAATCTACACGAAAACCAAAATCCCCTACTACTCACCAATAATTTAACTAAAGCTTAATATTATTTAGACGAACAGGTTGGCAATCTGGAAACACAAAAATTGTGAGCTGTAACTATAGTTCAAGAGGTTTGATACGCTGGGATGCAAGTTAAGGCTTAATTGAAACGACGCCAAGTACGAAACCCAACCATTGTGGGTTAAAACTCCAGCTTCTCGGAATATTCCCGTCACTCAGGTGCGAACAATCCAGAAATAATTAGTCCAAGTTGGATAAATCAAATAGTATAACAACAAACAATGTGCCGGAAACTGTCAATCCGACAGACGGATACGATTCAGTTGAAAACAACTGAGTCATGACATGAAACATAATACTCACCTCAGCGACAGTGGTGGCACCGACGGTAGAAGTAAGTGCAGTATCTAGACTACCTGTAATGAACGGCGGAGCCATGGTCTCCCCATCGCCGCAGTACCGCTGAATGAACAGATGGCAGAACTGCTCGATCGCTTCGCCCGGGTCTCCCTCATAACCGGAGTCAGATACTGTGAAAAAATTTGACCCGAAAGGAAAGCTAAACGGTTACGCCAGTAAAATACAATAATAACACTAAAAAGCAGCGGTGCCGTTAATGAAGTAGAAGTTGAGTAGATGTGCATTATTTAAGATGTGAAGTAAATCGGGTAATGAAAGATAAAATCAAATTAATAGCTGGCGAAATACAGACATTTCTGGGTACAGACGGGTAAATACTCACCCAACTGTGAACCGGTGGGATGAGATATAACTGGCCATCCTTGCAGTGCATGGTACAAGGAGGGACGGGAGTCGACAGAAAAAGAACGTCAGTGGATTCAAACAAACATAACCGTGGCCAGCAAGAGGGACACGACGGATCAGCATCAGAGAACGGCATAAGCAGAGGGAGGAGTGTTTAAATGAGAATGGATATCAGGAGAAATGTGTAGGTGAATATGAGACATCATCATCATAGACAGCAATACATCAGTGGTTCACACTGATGCTTGACTGCCACACAACCACGAAGAACAAAGAAAAAGAAAAAAACTTATATAGGAAGAAAGAAGAAAATAGAGGAGGGGGGGAAGTGGACCTAACTACTAAAAATAGCTACGTCTATATTCAAACATACAACATCAAGGCGCCTACACCTTGCAAACAAACAACCGGCTAACTACTTAAAATATCAGCGTCTTATAAGATGTGTATAAGCCACTGTCATCATAAGTGCACTCACTTCACAGACAACTCGGCCAAACAACGACAGCATTCACGCCACTGAGCTCGATTAGCCGCCATCTCACCTAACGTCTCAAGCCACCGACTCTGTGAGTCGCGAGGGCCCCCCCGGGAGACGAACCCGACCTACAGTGACCAACCCCTTCGTGAATATGAGAACCATGGGTTTAAAAAGAACGCAAGGTAGACGGCGCCAGGGGGGAGTTCCGCAAGCTGCTTTTAGAAGAAACTGTTTAGTCAATGCTGTTAATGGTGTGAGATTCGGCAGATGTAAATTCATCATCAGCACCGTCATCATAAAATACAGCGAAACATCTGTGGTTCCAGCTGATCTGTAATTGTTGTGTACACCAATGACGATAACAGCAAATCCTAGCCAAGAAAAAGAAAGAAAGGAGATTCACCTGCTAAAAGTAACCACGTTTTATGGTTCAAACACTACTCAACATAAGTGTCTTCGCCCTCCAAACGAAACAAAAGAGCTACAAGGGAAAGTAAGGCTTCATCAGCAAAACAACTTTCTAACGACCTTCGGTGCCTCCCGTCAGTATGTCGCATCTCTCAGAAACTTGAACATACAAAAGCATTCATGCATTTCTAACGATCTGCCGCCCCAATTAGTGACCAACTCAACCACATTTTTCAGCCGCCGACTCTGCGAGTCGCGAGGTCCCAAGCCCGGAAAACAAACCTGACCAACAGTGGTCAACACCTTGGTGAACAACTTCATGCATCTACGTCAGGTCATCATCTAGATTTGTGACGAGAGTTAATTTTAGAATATCGAGAAGTCTCCACAGCCAGCATTTTATGACTGTCTGTGACGATACAGCAGCGCACACGGAAACAACTAAGATAGAGCCAAGCAGCAGAGAGCGCTGCGTGCTATGATCGTAGAACCGAGGTGCATTCAATAAGCCGCACAAAGAGAGAGGAGTAGAGTATTATCAATGCGTCTGTTATACCAGAATCGAATTACAAGAGGACTCAGGGACCAACACCCAAACAAGAGTAGACAGAGAGGAGCCGCGAGCGAAAGAGCTATGCACAAAAAACAGGCCGAGGAAGGTTACTATATCTAGACTGCCACTGAAACTGTCTGAGAGTATCCTATATAGAGCAGAATATTATCAAGTCACAGTCAATATTATCACAGTCACAATAAATAATTCAAAAACACACACACAAGATCCATCCATTACGCGACGACACTCGTGGATGCGAACCGAGCGGACAAGCGGCCAATAAAGCACAATTCGACTCTACATGGTGTCTAATTGATCAACCACATTCAACAACGGGAAATGACTGAAAAGGCTCAATCGTATTGTCACTGATTGAAGTTAACAGAAGTTACCGCGTCTCCTATCGAAATGACTGGGTAACCTGAGCATCACTCACGTGCGAACGTGGCTGCGCGTTTCAATAGGATAATTCAGTCAAGCGTAACATCAGCCAAATGACGCGGTGGCCACGGTTGCCTCGAGAACATGAATCAGAGGGCGAATGTCGGTAGTGGTAATACACGTGTATTACAGACGAACTATATAAGAACGGGAATTTGAGTTTGGTGCTTTTTTCGAAAGACGCCGGCTGAAAACACTATCTGAATGTGATGGTGGTGGATGGATGGTGATGTTCTACTTACGATGTAGGTCACATGTTCAATCGGCTGTGAAAAACATGCACATACGGCGATAGTGCATGTATGAGGGAACCAGCCGCAGTGCCCAGAACAGAACATTCATGCTCACGCCAAAACAAACGGCTTCCGCAAACCAAGCCTATCCCTTCACATACAAGCACTTTGTACACGATATAAACCCGCAGGTATGCACCACAACAAATCAAAGTTAAGCAAATTATACAACTGAGTGAAAGTTTTATCTATGGAAAACATGAGTAAGACTCTCCTACGGAAAGATTTGGAAAATGAGCACGAGCAGATGTGAAAAAAAACGAAAGGCATGGTTTTAGATATAGATGATTAATCCTGAGAGGACGAGTTATTGAAGTTTAGATGAAGTCTTTTCGCGCAATTTCGATGCGGCCGAAGAATACCTTAAAGGCAAACAAAAACCAAGTAAACTGAGCGGCGGAAAAGGTGAGAAGTCACCTGTGACTAGAATTTAGAAGGGAAGGCCCGCTTAACGACCAAGGGAGTTCGAGACAGAGATGATATAAACGAACGGGCATACCCTGACATAACGCATCGCGGTTGACTTATCGGTTGACTTAATAGCACATTGATGACCACGCTCGTGGAAGTGCAAGCTGATGCCGATAGTGCACCGCGCGTGGGAATTCTTACAGGCATGAATGCATATATATATATATATATATATATATATATATATATATAACCCATAACCAACACGTCGGCAGCATTTGCTTTAGATCAGCCTGTCACAGTGACCGATTTTAAAGGACGCCTGCGTCTAATCATAATAAGTGGCTTGCGCTGCACCACTTGTGGTTCCACTCACACACCACGTATCCGGTGTAAACCCGAAGGAATAAGACCAGTAGGTGTGTGAGTGAGGCCTTTCGTGTCCAGCCGGCCAATGCTGGTTAGCCAATTCATAGGCTAGCTCGGAACTGAAACCTTCTATCTCTCGAGAAATAAACAGGGACTGCAATGATAAGATCTAAACTGGGAAGAAAAATACTGAAAATGCAATGCAAGAAGTGGATCAATATACGAGTACATGTTAGTGCACTCTAGAGAGGATATGGAGTAAAATCAAAATGCAAGGTTAGACTGGGAGAAAACAGACAAAACATTACATCATACAGTACACCAAGAAATGCTAACGAAAAGGAAAGCTAGAAGCCCATAGTACGCTGGAGCTCTACTAATCCCAAACGGCCAGCGCATTCGCGGCCGCACACATCGCAACGCCATATAGTCATGTCACCACGACCTATGGCACCGATGGTTCCTTTGCGTACCGCGCGCTTCCGTTCTCGGCCGCGTAATAATTGCTCACTGAACCTTCGGACGCCCGTCCGAATCGTATTTCTCCAGACCGTCCGGTTCAACGCCAAGTCTTCCCAACATCTAAAATCAATGTTACATCCCGGTATCTCAGCTTTCTGACCACCAGGATTTCGCTTACCTGATTTCAGTTGTCCATACAGAAGCTGCTTCGGAATACGGTCATCGCCCATCCGACGGACGTGACCCAGCCAACGAAGCTGATTCAGCATCAGCATGGCTTCCATCCCGTTCATGTCCGCTCGCCGCAATACCTCAGTGTTCGGAACCATGTCCGACCACCGAATACCCAAGATGCGTCTTAGACATTGCAAATGAAAGCGGCTCAGATAGCGCACGTTCCGCTGATACAACGTCCACGTTTCACTGCCGTACAGCAGTATAGACGACAAGTTCAAGAACAGTACCTCCGCCCGAAGAAGGCCAAAAAGAAGAAAATGTCTTACCCGTGTTGATATCCAATCCAAACTTGGATGCCGCGGTCGCGAAAGCAGTGGTCAGTCGCTGTAGTTCGTCCTCGCTGTGTGCGAATAGCGCGCTGTCATCTGCGAATAGAAGCATGCGCATCGTTGAGGTATGTAACCGGGTTGGGGCGCCGAATCGTCGGATATTCAGCAGGCGCCCATCCGTCCGGTACTCTACCTCAACGCCATCCTCCCCAGAGTCCTGAAAAGCAACTGTTATCATGGCAGTCAAATATAAACTAAATAGAGCTGGGGCTAGCACACAACCCTGCTTCACGCCAGTGACAATGTCAAAATCATCACAAGGTCGATCCACACGACTGTACCTTCGCCCTCATACCCACATGCAACATTCGAATCAAATTGACGAACTTACCTGGACATCCAAACTTACCAAGCACCGTCCACAACGCCTCGCGGCTCACGGAATCAAAGGCCTTGGTGAAATCCACGAAGAGAGCATACAGGGGCTGGTTGCGTTCCCGGCATTTCTCCTGAATTTGTCGAGCAGCGAACACCAGGTCGATCGTACTCCGACTCGCCCGGAATCCACACTGCTCCTCCGGAACATTGGCAGTGGAAACGTCCGCATACAGTCGGTCGGGGGAAGAATTACAAGCATCTTGCCTGTGCAGCTCAGCAGACTAATATCCCGGCAGTTGTCGAGAAATTGCTTGCTCCCTTTATCTTCAAACGAAAGTACGATAAGAGCATCCTTGAAGTCTTACGGCATTTTCTGCTCCCAGATGGAGTGAACCAGCTGGAGCAAAGCGCGTTCCAACGCCGGTCCGCCATTCTTCAGTATTTCACCTGGCAATCCATCCTCGCCTGCAGCCTTTCCATTGCACAGTTGTTCAATCGCTCTCTGTACCTCTAGCAATCCGGGATGAGAGCAAGTGAAGGCTTGATGGCCTGTTGCGGCAGGCTGTTCACGGTCACCCAATCAATGGTAGCAGGACGGTTTAGTAGGCTACCAGTGTTTGCACCAGACTTTCATGATGTCCTCTGGCTGGGTGCACGAACGGCCGGTGTCCGCGTTAACTAGTGCTTTGGATGGACTGGACAGATGGACTGAAAATCGCCTTAAGCAGATCGTAGAACTGCTTGTGTTGTCGGCGATCGGTGTAGCCCTGCATGCGCTCCCCTTGCTTTCTACAACCGTCGTTCTTGAGTCCGCCAACACGTTCGGAGAAATGTCAGCGAATACTCTGGAACATCGCTTTTTTCGTTTCGCCAGCCAGGTCCATTGTGTCAGTGGCAAACGCTGCATTCTTCTCACGTATCGAGCTGGAGATAACCATGTTGCTGTCTTCGAACCAGTTCGGACGTTTCTGGCGTTCAATACCCATCGTCTCGGATAGCTGTTGCCGTTAACTGAAGTTTCAGCTGTTGCCACATACCCTCCGGTGTAGTGGATACGGCAGCGTCCTTAAGGCAAGCAGCCGTTGTACGTTGAAAAGCGATCCTTGTCTTCGGGTTAACCAGCCGTTTGATATCTAACTTCTGCCGTTGTCCGGAAGATCTACAATAAACAGACTTGCGTACATGGATAAATAATTTAGTCCTGACCAATCTATGATCTGTGCTACATTCAGCACCGCGCATCACTCGCGTGATACGCACTTCACTAATGTCGCGCTGCCGCACAATCACGTAGTCAAGCAAATGGTGATGACCACTTCGTGGATGGGTCCACGTCGTGATGTCGCTCGCATCCAGCTGGAATCGGGTGTTCGTGATAGCCAGCTCGTGAGTAGCACACAGGTGGAGCAGACGATCGTCGTTCCTGTTGACAACCAATGCCGGAGGGGTCCGAGGACTCCCGGCCAAGCTACTGAGTCGCGCCCAACTCGAGCGTTCAAGTCACCCAGAACAAACAGTCGGTCACTCACTGGTGTCGACCGGATTGTGACGGACAGCTGATCATAGAACTGGTCCTTTGTATCATCAGTGTGACACATAGTTGGACCATAAACACTGACAAATGTAGCACACTTACCTCGACCGAGTCGCAGGCGCATAGACAGCATTCGAGGGCTGATGCCGTGCGGTTCGCCTATCATCAAAGCATTGATGTGATCAGCGACTGCGAAACAGACACCATGCTCCCGAGCACCGTCTGCCGGGTAACCTATCCAGTAGAAGGTGTACCCAGCACCTGCTTCCCGCAACTTACCTTGGTCTGCAAGCCTTGTCTCACTCAAGGCTGCTACGTCGATGCCATAGCGGCTCAGCTCCATCGCGATCATTGTGGTTCAGTGTTCTGACAGTCATTGTGGTGCTGCATCGATCCAGCACTGTCTGTACGTTCTTTGTCCCAAAGGAGAACGTGTTGCGTCTTCAGGCGTGTCTCAGTTTAGTCTTCATGTTACTGAGATTCGAGTGAGCACGGTCTGCTCTAGGATTCGTGTTGAAGGGGTCACTAGAGGAGGAGGAACATATTTTCTCCTATCCACCCTGCCACAAACAGCAGATAGGGTGACCCGGTTTATCCTGCGCGACGGCCGATGCAGTATGGTATTTGGTTTATGTTGTAGTCATGGTTTTTGTGGGCTTAGGATACTGCCAGGACGCCCAGACCTAGACAGGAGAGCGATTAGGGCCCTCAACCAAAGCCTTTGGCTCAAAAGCCTGTACCGCAAGGCAGCAGGTGACACACACACACATACACAATCGCAACATCAGCCACCAGCAACAAAGAAATTTCAACAACTACGCACAGGACCCAAGAGCCACACATCTATAAAGTCAACACACACATAAGACCAATACTACTGCAGAGACAAACAAGTCAACAATAAAACCAGACCAGGCAAGAACAAACATCAGCCGAAACAAAACAACACACCGGCATCATTCACAAGCCCAACTGCCTTTTGTCTGGCTGCTCCCCTTTGGCCAATCTGACATGGTTGCACCTGGAAGGAACCGAAGTCCTAGTCAGCATAGCCCACCGGATCAAAAGCAGCACACAAGCCTCGACCACCACGCCAAGATAGCAGATATCAGGACTCACACACTCGCAGTGAATCATGCAGGTCTCGATTTTACGTGACAACATTTTCACTTCATTAACCGCCAACAGATACACCAACGAATGAAGCTTTAAACGGACAAAGTTACTCCATAGTTCATAGTAATACTCCTCAGCGATCACAACGACCGGAGATCCCCGACTCAGTAAGCGGCGCCTACTCAGTCAAGGTTTTGATGAATCGCGTTCACTTTGTTGTGTGGTCAGCGCAGTTTGGGTCCTGTCAGGCAAATCTCGGTACGGAAAACACAGTATCAGCATTCGGAGCACATGACCCTACAACTCTAGGCTGGACACTATCATCAAACATTACATCATCTGATCGCTTATTCTTTTCTTAAACGTGCATATCTTTCGCCTAAATTAGGCCGATTGTCATCGACCAGTTTTACGAACGTTAGGCGTGAACTACCTGACCATTCAGCCATAAGCGATTAATCTGGTATTATGAAATTGGAGTAACGACTGTCACAAAAACAGACTTTACATCCAAGAAAAGTTGGGGAATAAGACTTTCAATCTGACAGAAAATAAACCTACACCTTGCCCTGGATGGAAAGAAGATATCGCAGGTTTTACAGCAGTATCAACCTTCTTCAAGGTGATGACCTTAACGGTATCAAATTCATCCGTGTTGAGTGACACTTGTAAAAATATTGTTCACACATACGACGAATTATTCGTCCAGTACTGAAAGTGACTGTTGTATCTGATCAGCCTTTATAATGATGTTCTAGAGACCTGACAAACCATTATAACCGATGCATGAAACATCAGTAGTGACACCGAAATGATAGTGTCCCGTCTATGAAAAGTACAACGTAAACCTTACCGGTAAGCCTCGCCCTTCACTACGATTACCAAACTCGGCCTGACCGAACTTGATTTCTTCCATAATGCACTTCCGAGCTTCGCCGATTTAAACATGGAGTTCCTAAGAGACAGAAGATCACGACAAAGACTAACATCTAGTGCTACCTTGATTATCTGAATCACCTGATAAGACATCATCCAAACATCACCACAACGGCCTTGAGTATGAACAGATGGTACTGTGGCTCGAAATGCCGCTCATCTCAACAGTGACATGGAATATCCGCGAGGAAAACGTTGAGGCCAGTGAGTAACTTGGACGCAACAGACACTAGACTGATGCCTCTGTGGTTGTCACAGACTTTCGGGCCCCTTTTTGAAAACGGGGATCACTGTTGATAAGCACCAATCGCGAGGTACCTCTTCAGTCTCCCAAATCGTCTGGAGGAGTTTAGTCAGTTCTGATATCAACCTTTCCCTGCCATCCTTGAAAAGGTCTGGTCCAGGAGCCTTATTACGCTTCAATAATTTGAGCTCTAGGACCACTTCTGCTTCCGACGGAGGGCCGTCTGGAATGCAATAACTGACCATTCGGGTCCCGTCGTCCACATAATCTGGTTGAGGCCAGCTGAACTGTTCTTCAAAATGTTCAGCCCACCTATCAAGTCGACGCGATTGATTGGTGATAAGTGAACCATCTTTTTCACATATGGTCTCACTTACACCGACTCGACGACCAGTACAAACCACGGATCAGGGAAAAAGCCTTCTACAATTTCCAGATAAAAAGGCCCTTTCCATCTCTTTCGACTGTTTCGACCAAGTAGTGCTCACGGTCTTTGCGCAAGCTTTAAGTCAGCTTACTTAAGTTCTCGACGGTCGTCATCATATTCAGAACCAGGTGGGATCGAGCGACGCTTGTTCATGAGGTTTATCGACGCGATGGAAATCCAGTTCTGTCGCAACTGAACAGCTCCTTCGGAACATACCTCTTCACAGCATGATTTCATAGCTGCGGCGATTTGTTCCCAGTGTTCGTTAGGATCTTTCACCTGACTCGAACTGGGCAACTTGTTCACCAACGCCTTCTGGTAAGCGTTCTTTACACCCTCATCGCTCGAATGCCAGTTAATTACTTGCATTTACGAGCGTGTGTCCTCTGGGTAAATGACAACACAAAACGGGCACGCACAACAGCATGGTCCGAGTCCAGGTGGTTGCTCCAAAAGGCACGACAATCCTTAACAGAGTGGCGCCACCTGTAACTAACTGCTATATGGTCCAACTGCATCCACGACTGAGAAGCACACGGAGGTCTCCATGTAACACATTGCTTCCTCCTGTGTTGAAATGCGGTGCTCGAAATATAGAGACCATTGGATGCGTACAGCTGCAGCAGTCTGTCGCCATTGTCTGTACGTTGTGCCCGGACACCCAACACCTCTCAGTCGCTTCTCGTCCTGAGAA
>LOND01000814.1:39409-53036 GCA_014220965.1 Paragonimus kellicotti | reverse complement strand
GGTGAGCAATGCAATACAAAACAAAACGGGCACGCACAACAGCATGGTCCGAGTCCAGGTGGTTGCTCCAAAAGGCACGACAGTCCTTAACAGAGTGGCGCCACCTGTAACTGACTGCTATATGATCCAACTGCGTCCACGGCTGAGAAGCACACGGAGGTCTCCATGTAACACAGTGCTTCTTCCTGTGTTGAAATGCGGTGCTCGAAATATAGAGACCATGGGATGCGCACAGCTGCAGCAGTCTTTCGCCATTGTCAGTGCGTTGTGCCCGGACACCAAACACCTCCCAGCCGCTTCTCCTCTGGAGAAAGACGACCAAGCTGAGCATTCAAATCGCCCGCTAGTATGATGATGTCTGAGTGTTTAGTTTGCTTCAGAAGGTCAACGAGGACGTCATAGAACGCATCCTTGGTAGCATCCGAACAGCTATCCGTTGGAGCATATGCCAATATGATAAACATACAAGGCCTCTGATTTGCGTTAACAGACTCTAACCGATGTATTGAGTCTGACAGCGCACAAGCGACTGTTCACTGGGATCCAATCGAGCAAACATTGCTCTGCTCTGGAACTCAGTGCGATTCCCACTCCAGCTTGACCACGAGATTCAGCTTCGGCGTCACCAGAACCCTGAGAGAGAAGCGCTTGAATCGACAGTTATCTAGAGGTGAGCTCAAGTGAATAACGGTGCTAGAATCGTAGACTCGCGTCTTCGAAGCACAGCACGCCGACCTGACAGAGTACTTGCCAACTTGACGGGGACTGCAGACATTTAAGGCGTCAAATTTCATCAGTTGTCTTGACTTTAGAGAACAATTATCACCCGGGGACACGGGGAGGGCAAAAAAGTTTTGGGGCAAAGTGGGAGAGGAAAGTCAGTATTGGAGTTAATAATGTCACTGTCGGGAGAACGATAACTTCTGATACTTCCCGGTCGTTTATGCCGCGGAAGGGGGTTGACTTGAGGGACCCCACCCCGAGTCTCTGACTCAAAAGTCTGACCTGCGAGACAACAGGATACAGGAGTTTTCTTAGAGGTTCCTAGCATCACTTGACACTGAGAGGCTTGCTTGGCCGGTAGGCGCAGTGAATAAGACAACCATGTGATTCTGAGCACTGCTGCGCGCAGTGGATGTATTCAAAGCTACATCGGGCTTTTGGGTGATAGATGTTTTTCGACCGTATTGGATAATACGCCGGCGGTCACGGTCAACCGTTGGGCGATCGAAATGCTCTCTGTTCGTCCGTACCCTCCTAATTCCCTTCTAACTGATTTGGTAGATAGCAGTGCTGCAACCATTTTAAAAAAAATACCTCTGTATATTAGCAAGATCATGCCTCACTATCTAAGCACTCCTGCAATGTCAGTGGTGCGACATACGACCATAAGTTCATTTGCTTTTCGTCTGACTGTTTCCTTTCGGCCTGTCCGATAAAGGTGTACCTGGCGGGACAGTGGTCTTAGTCAGCATGCCCCTCCGGATCGATGCAGTGCACATGCCTGATCGCCACATCAAGGTAGCAGAATAGGTCAGGTCACCTAACCAGTTTGCTTGTAAATCCCTACTCGAGATTCAGTGGGAAAGGTGAGCAGGCAACCGAGTAATTGACGTCAACTCACAGCGCTCCTTGTTATGACGTTGCTTCTCGGTTCCCAAAAGGTGATTACACGTGGGAGTAATGTTATAGCGAATCAAAGAAGTGGGAACGAGGCCCCTCAAACTGTTGGTGTGTTAATGGTCAATTCTTTAAAGATTCATGGTAACATTCTCGACTAACCGAAAGGGCGATTTCGGTCATGTCAATTTATCCATACTTGACTGTAAAAATAAATCAAGCATTTGATTTCATTTTACTTTAAAAATTAAATACACCACTTTAAGGAGCATCGTAGACAGTTGTAGAGGCTTTCGAAAAAAACATCAGGATTTCTGATGCTTCTTTAGTCTTCCTGATGGATAGGGGAGCTTCAGAAATGCCTCAGGAATGATGGCGATTTGTTGACAGCGGCTATACAACTTACAAGATATTCTCGTTGTTTATGACTTGCGTCCACTTAGACAAATTCATTCTGTGTGATAAGGACAGATTCATTTGTGCTGAGTAAGGTGCTAACAGTCGGAGGTTTGTCAATGAAATCGTAGGATTGAGTAGTCAAGCGAATCGCCTCAGAATTGGAGAACTAAAGACCCATATGACACGAACAATTGGCAATGGCCCCGAACTCACGTTGCCCGGTGTCATTTTGTCAAATCGTACAACATAATGAACGTTTACTTTTATGGACTGTTAAGACTCGGTCGGTTCAATACATCGCTGAAGCGACAGCTGGTCCTAGGTGCGTCCGAAGTAGTGGCTTATGCCCCTATTGAATAGCCGTAGTCGGAGTGAAGTGGTTGGTGGAAAAAGTCGACAAGAAAATCGCCAGGCCCCACTGGCAATTTATGGGTGATAACGTCGTCGAGTAAAATAATCACACTGGCTTCTCAGTAGTGCATCAAATTTAGTTAGCTATTCTTGGAAAGTTAAATCAGTGATACAAGATATGTGAAGTACCGTAATGCGAGAGGCACGGATGCATCAGAACGCTCAACAGACCAAAATTAACTGACTTAAAAAACAACTCACTTAAGGGAGTGGACCAAACCGAAGACTTTTGTGGTTCAACCTCGTCAACAATGTCATCACTGAAGTAGACCGGTTCCATATCATCATCTTCGTAGTCATCATCGACCTCAGGAGGCTAAAGTGGGTGAGTGAAAACAAACAAAGCAGGAAAAACTGGTAAAGTCACAGAATGTTAATGATGAAATCGGTGAACGGAACATTCATCTAAATACCATTCGCATTGCCAATACACATGGTATATGTTAATCAGAACGGGACGGTGGTCAATTCATACAACAGATACGTGTTCAACTAACGTATTGGGTTCGTACGAGATTGGTTTGCCGCATGCGTGGTTAGTATTTGATTTCATGAACAATGAGACCAATGAGCCACACACACACACAGCTAACGAAAGAATAATGTGACGACAAGCATGACTTACATATAAGCACACTTGGCACAACAAAGTTGAAATACAGAAGTACGAACAGGTCTTAGAGAACGATGGCCGTGCACGTCCTCTGTTTCACTCCGAGAACTCTTAAAGTTCACAAAAGAAACCTAAGCAAAAGGCTAAATGCTTGGACAACGCTTGCTGGTGACCGGAGGAGACCTGCAGGCCATCTGACAGCAAGCTATCCGAGGGCTGATATGCCCTCAGTAAAATATACCATGTCAAAGAATAATCAGTTTGTTGCAAGAAACCGGATCATCGAACGTGATTCTCATCATTCTCATCATCATCATAGATAGCAATACATCAGTGGTTCACACTGATGCTTAACTGCCACACAACCACGAAAGAGAAAAAAAAGCAAACCCTGTACAGGAAGAGAGAAGAAAAAAGAAAAAGAGGAGAAAGCGGAGGGGACCTAACGGCGATCACACAATTATCAGTGCTTCTGAAAAATTAAAACTGCACCAAGATCGACCCGAATACGGTTGGCGGCATCCGAAACGGATTAGCCTGTCACAGTGACCGAAGCCAGAGGACACCTGCGCTTCAAACCATCACCCCAAGTGGCCCAAATACTAGTCAGTTGACTCACATTGTCAAACGAGTGCATACGTTCACTGCGCTTTTGGTGATGAAATCCACCGTGGTCCAAGGGGCGTTTGGAGCTTGTGCGATCCATGAGGTCACTTCGGGGACTGCAGCTCCCAGGAGCCATGACGGAATCCTCACGCGGATTCGAATTTTTGCGATCCATACTGGACTTTGAGGGAAGATCTTGACCACTGGGTACTCCTGATTTCTCGTTGAGCTATCAGGAGATACAGATCAAAGTGACCAACCAACCGTTAGGCAAACGGTTTAAAGAAATTCGTCGACACATAATAATCGTGCGACTTAGTTAATGAAAACAAGCTAAAAAGCGTGTTACGCAATCTTAATTTACAGTTAACGGCCGTACAGTCCAGTCACGGTAATAAAAGCTAGGAGAGTAGAATAAGCTAATATACCTCGCCTAATTCGTTTGCATGGTACAGTTGCATGTGGGCTAGGGTTGACGTGAGCTCAACAGTTAGGACAGCAGCGTGCAATCGAACTGTGAACAATACGACTGCAGATTAGGCTTCGGAATACCATCAGTGTTCCTGCCTACATAAGGATAAGGCTCTCACATATGACGTAGTATGTGACACGACAGCAAAAAAACAGTGGTATAAATTTAAACAGATTTTGCCTGACACAAGTTAAATCGAAAGGAGCCTTGGTGCACTCAATGGGTGCATTTCCACAGGTACATACGCACAGAGCTGAATGACGCTCCACACCGTCAGCACAAACGGTAAGAAAACCGTAGTTTGTAGCGATGCTTAACTGGCATATGGTCAGGAAGGGAAGAACAAGTTCAAACTAGACCGCAAAAAAAAAACTGAAAAATCTAATCATGTCAAAACTAGAACATCTTAAACCATTACAATTCAATGACAATCGCAAAACGGTGGAACTCAGGCTCGACATCGAGGTGAAGAAACTAACGTCTATCTATCACTCTTCGCCGCAGAGGTTGAGAGGCCATTAGACACAACACAGAAAGGTTTCGTTAGCTACAGACAGCTGATCGTTCATGGCTCCCCTGAAAGTGTCATCGCATCAGTTTGTAAGCGGTCACAGGTTGACGGTTGAAAACTGCCAACGCAACCAGAAAAGAACACCAGCGTAGTCAAAGTGCGAAGGTGAGGTTGATGGTCCCTTAAATGGCAGAGGTGTCGTTCACCACGAGTCTGCCAGATGATCAAAAAGGTTCGCACGTTAAAGTCGTTTCAAAATTCACAAGCTCTCAAGACCTTGTTTTAAAAAGCTCACGACCATACCCTAATAACGGTTCGAATCACAATTGTAAACGTGATACCAACCATGCAAGTTCACGTTTTACATAGTTTTAGAGGAATAACAGCATTTTCGTGATTCCACTGATATCACTAAAAAGAGGGCTGGATTGAAGCAATATTTGAGCAATGTTCTGAGTACACAAGGGCAAACAGAACCAGCTGAAAAACAGCCTAAATAAATTTGATTGAAAACTGTTTAGGGTTTGGCATACCTTTTCGGTTCAACATTTTTCTCCAGTTAGTTAACTGAGTTGACACATAACGGCTATTTTCCATTGCGTTCTTTGACACGATTGTGCTATGAGTCTACCAAGCTGTTCAGCTACTACCGGATTTTCATTGATCGAGTGTTCTAGCATTAGTTTCTTCTGAACTATTCCTTCCCTGTTTCCAAGGTACTTGTTTAAGGCACTAGATTCACAGGCATGCAGCCATTTAGTGATGGATATAACAGTGATATCAGCACTGGCGCAACGCATTGCCTACTAAATAAGTCGTTTCACAGCCAGGCTCTCCTTTTTTAGGTTTCCGTCGACAATCACAATTCGACACGAAGACCTGTTAAATGTTTACGAAGACAAGCGTTATAACCCGATTTTCCGTTCGGACGATTACTGAATGACACTTTCCAGGAATTTCAGAACGATACAGGGAAGGAACAACCAGCCATAGAATGGAAACAACTGTTGACTGTAGTTTGACAAACAAAACTAAAAGCACGTCCCTAATCGCTTACTCGTGTCAGATAAGTCTGGAACCCAGGTAGACCGGTGGGTTAGCTCCACGCCATCCGGAGCGTATCCAAGCTTCGGATTGGAGAACGACTATCTAAACAATATCTAACTGCGAAATGAGTGGAAATCTTCAGGCGAATAAGCAATCGTGGGCAATAAGTGGTAGAACTACCACAGCGTGGTGGGTTTATGGTTAGCAGCCTGGTCTCGTATAAGGCACAACATAATCCCTCGATAGTACTAGGGAACAGCATATGTTGCCCAACACAAAGGTAGAATATGACCGAAACATCCTGATCCAGGACGATGCCCATTTTCCCTTAATATTTGATTCTCGTGGTAAAAACAATTGGTAAAGTATCATGAATGTCATAACTCTAGATCTTTTCTAGTTTAAGACGTCTCAACATCACTTTCGCGCGTCTCGATGTCAACTTAAACTGTCCCAAGAGTGGGTAGATAGGTTTCAACAGCAAACAGGGTCGCGCACCCAATGTGCACATGGGTAGGCTGTTAAGTACAAGGACTGGTTGACTCTCACAGAGTGAGAGGACGCATCTCCGTCAGAGGCAGAGAGTAAACAAAATTAGCTCGCCTGAACGCAGTTGTTTGGAATATCCTAAAGTGACATGAAAACACGCGAAAGTTATATCGAAACATCTTAAACCGGAAAAGGTATAATTACGGCTGACACCAAGTCAATTCCGTCAAGGTTTACACAAGATCATCTGACTCCTTTCCCGAACAGTGAATCTGGTATCGAGTGACCCCAGCAAAAGGAATGTTCTGGGTCGTCCACACAACTTGGTACACTTGAGTCAAGCGACCCACCAAAGTCATCCCACCTTATTTGAAAAGTGCCGGCAAGAAATCATTCGGGCCTGCAAGCCTATTATGTTTGAGAGCCAAAATGCGATTCCAGGCCCTAGTTTGAGTGGTAGGTTTTGAATCTACCAACCAGGGTGCTATATTACAAGATCGAGACGACAACACAGTAGAAGCAGGAGGCCAAACTGACCCTCAAAGTGTTCCGCTCAGCACCCCAACATCCTGAAATTATTATGGATGAGTGGGTCATCTAACTCGCTGATAGCTCCACTAACAAACAGTCGCCTTAGCCCAGTACCACGGATATGCTTGAGGAGTATACCAGCGTTCACCGAAACAAAAGCGGTTTCCATTTCCTTAATCTTCTCCATTAGCCAACCCTCACAATTGGCCGTCACATCACACTTCAGCTTCCTACACATATCCCTCTCAACTTCGTTGTATGAAGAACTGCCAAAAGAAATGTTCTGCCCAACACAACAAATCCAGGGAGTTCTCTGAAATCCAATTGCGATGGATGACCAAATCGGAGGCGCGATTATTCTGACGCCCGGTGGAATATGATAGATGGAAATGACAGGTAAAAAACCCGACAGAAAGCGTCAGCCACACGCAAAACCAGACAGAAGTGCACACGATGTGCAAGTGGAAACCGCCGCTGCGTTGTGGACTGGAATTTCGGTTCATAAACGCGAGTGTGCGCGTGGCGTGAGAACGTGCGAGTTGGACAATAAAGATTGTCTTACTGAAAAACATTTTGTCAAACAATGTTCGTTTAGCTCACGGAAAACCGTCCCACGTTATAGTACCTGCCTCATGAATGGCCTGTGAGATTTGAGTACAGAAGCTATTAGGATCTTCGGGGTGAGAACTGTTAAGCTTGCTTTCCACGACACTGGCGTTTATGCCTTATCAACGGCATAGCCAGTTTCCCAACAGCTAACCGTTGCTGTCGGTGGGGTCGTTGTCCAGCAAAAGTAAGAACAAAACGGCAACGTACCAACGCATGATCTGAATCCAAGTATGTGCTCCAATAAGAACGACAGTCTTGAATGGAACCCCGCCACCTATAACTAACAGCTATGTAGTCTATCTGAGACCAAGTCTGATTTGGAGAACAAAGGACACTAGGTATAACAATGATGCGCACGATGTCTAAAACTAGTGCTGGCTAAAAATAGCTTATGCTCAGCGCACAGCTGCAACAGTCGCCCGCCATTATCCGAGCGATGTGATGCTATCCCAAACCTGCCACCTAAACGAGACTCGGCCTCACCAAGGCGGCCGACCTGGCGTTCATATCTCCGGCCAGAATGACTATATCAGAACCATGTGTCGACCGAAGGAGAGCGACCAGATCCGAGTAAAAAGCGTCCCTGATATCGACGTCACTACGGTCAGTTAAAGCATAAATGAAAAGATTTCTTAAGATTTTGCGTCCAGAGTTGGCTCTACTAGAACCTACCGAACGTACGGCACAAGTTCTACTACTGAAAGGAATCCAATCTACCAATGCAGCTGAGGCCTACATGCCGAGGATTATATCTACTCTAGTCCGACCGAAAGCGGCCGCCGTGGAGTTGTCCGAAGTATACAAATCATGTCGGATATACGGCGTGGGTGCTGTTAGTTCAATGCGTTGACAACTGTCCAGGATTCTGGATGCTGAAATGGAACACACATCGAGTCCAAACGTTCGTGCGAAAGCGGACTCTTGTTCTGTTGTCAAGTTTGCGCCCAAATAAGTAGGTAATACTGTGAGGTAGCGCATAGCTTGTACACGCGGAGTTTGCTATCAGTTAGCACGAAAGGGCTAAGTAGTCCGAAATGTCTAAGCTTATACAGAAATAACAGTAATGCGCTTCGCTTTGAGGCACAGAGGACGAAAAATGGCGGACGGACAGATTGCCGAATAAAAAAATAGGTTGGACGCGCAGGATTATGTAACAGGAGAGTACACTACTTGCAAACTTAATGTTTTAAAGATAAACCTCAGCCAAGCACACAATCCCATGGACATCCATATAGCTCTCGGTTTCGTGTGGACTGTTTATTGACAGGGTTGTCGAAGTATCAGAAACAACACTAAACGTAAAAAGTGATTACTTTAGGAACGTTAATGTGAGGTTTACGAACTTCGAGCAATTTCCCAGCACATATGGCAACGGCTTATCTAGTCCACAATTGCGAAGCTTGCCAGTAAGCTCAATCAGGGTACTTCTTTCACAAACTGCCGGAAGGCAGCTTCTGCAAGTACATTTTACGAAGCACGTGTTCTGTGGGTAGAAAAGTGATACTTTTCGGACTTGAGGTTGAACCAATCAAATTACTTTGAATTTCAACAGAACCTGTAATGATTAACATAACTGATTAATATGAAAGGCAACTGGAATAGTGGCCAACTTTTAGGCTTCTAACAGTGCGATGAAACTTAAGGAGTGAAATAAAATGACTGAATGGGATTTCCTCAGGCAGCTAGAAAACGGCAAGCACTGATAGAATGACATGCACCTGAATGTTACAAGCAACATATCTAGCTAAACGAAGTTACAAGACCAAAAACCTAGCGCACATACCAGCCTGCACATCTGTTTACATAAACGCGCTACAAAGTTCATAAGGTTTCGCAAGAAAACAAGGACTCACATAAAGCACGTAGACCGTGTCAGATCGCAGTCCTAAATCGCGTAATGACGGATTGCTGGGAGTGGTGTTTACAGTACGAACACCGTTGGATGGAACACGAAGGCAATGCCGATTCAATTCCAACACAAGCCGATTCAGCTCGGAATCCGTGGAAGTCGTAACGTTTGTTTCTCGTGGTGATTCCACAGACCAAAATTGACGACTGGTGGGAACCCCAACAAGACTGGCCACGTCATGACAAATTCGATTCACACGCCATTCGGGTCGTAAACGTAATGCATGCGTGCGGAAACCGTGGGGTGTTGACGAAGAGTGTCCAAGGTTAGTTAGACTGGAGGCATCAGTTGATGCCGGCTCATTGCAGACATGGACTCGGAGTTCGATGTGTGAAGTGGACTTTGTGTTGAGACTGGTGTCCGGACGACTAAAAACGGATGAAACGGAAAAAGGGGTTTACAGGCCTGTATGTCATAACACGAGTTTAAATGAGAAAAGGCATTTAAAAAGCATCGTCATCTGAAAAGATGATAGAGACACTCAAGTTGCTGAGTTTTTAAAAAGCTTAACAGCAGAATTTACTATATATATATATATATATATATATATATATATATATATATCGGTGGTAAAAAAAGAGAATGTTGTTCTAATCGAAAGCATAGCCACGGACGTTAACAACTCCGAATAATAATAAATCCAACATCCAAACTTGTGTAACATGTGAACCTCGGTGCATCTTCAAAAAGCTGCACAAGAAAACGCTAAACGTTATCAGTTCGTTTAACGTAAACGGTCAAATGCTTTTGATATCAATGGTATTTGTTGATAAACATTTCACTTATGTCACTGGTAAGTAGTGAGGAATTTGGCTGATATAAGGTTAACATCACTCAGAACTTGACGCAGCTGTAGCATTCCCATAGAATTTCCAGTCAGCACCTATTGAAAAAGGAGCTAGACTCGACTTTCGCTCTTGTTGTGACACGACGATAGTGCGCATCTTTGCCACGACCGAGACTAGAAGCCCAGGCACGCCTTCATGAGGCAATTATGTTGACCACTGCGCTACTGACCTCACACTGGGCATGACCGAATCGTCAACTGCAAACGTTCAGCCATATTGGTTTGCGAGTTATGCTCAAATTGTTCGACTGCTTCGGTAGGAGACACAGTAGCTTTCTTGTTTATTCTAATGGATGACCCCACGACTAGGATTTTCTCTAAGCGGAAATCGTCAAAGCATTAAACTTTTTTAGCGACATTCTGAGTACTGGACATCGAAAGGGGCTGATCAGAAATTCTATGGGAATGTAACAGCTGCTATCAACTGCTTTGCTGTTTAACTAATATCAGTCGAATATCCTACTACTTACCAGTAATTAAAATATCACACACCATTTTTCACGATCGAGTTATACCTCGGACAACTTTTGCACGACGCCTTTTCGAACTATTTGGAGCTGCACGTTTCTCCCAGTAGCTTAGATACACGCAAGCGATAAGGAATGTCACCGAAATTAACGGTGTTGAAAACGTGAGAAAGTGATTTTGAGAATACTCATCCTACTATTGCTAATGGAAAACAAACGCATAGGGGCGCGATAGTGCACGATCATGGACGTTGGGGGCCCAAGTACGTGGATTCCATATCACCCAGTAAATCTGTATTAAGAGGCAACTTGATGACTGTTATGGTATTTCAGCCATTGTTCGAATTTTACTGAAAGGAGTTAGGCAAAATAAAACTAAGCAAACCAACAATGACGAGTAGAAAGAACAGTGAACAGGATAACGGACAACGGTTTCCACAAAAGATGGAAAATGAAAACTCACTCAGAAGTCATGGGGGTCTGAACTAGCTCAGCACGAATCGTATTGAACTTGGGCAAATGTAACAATCGTAGGGTGACCTGAAAGAAGACGACATAAGGAGATAACTATTACCACAGAAGGCAGTTTGCTGTCACCTGGTCCTAGGGTTAAGTACCATACAATGTAGATGAAATTTACAATCCAATTGGGCTGGTGAAAACGACGGGTATATGTACAGCACCGTTTTGAACACCTGCGCCGTCAGTGGTATTGGTGATGAGTAGGAATGACAGCAAAACATGTAGAAGCATACTTAGGTATGAGGTTATTATAAACGCTCGGCGTTAGGACTGCCGAATCAGATATCAAACAACAATCACAAGCTGACAGATCAGTCAAGCCCAAAGCCACAGGCGTAATAAGGTGATAATAATTTATGTAAAAATGCCGGTAAAATGTAACAGGTTCGGGTGAAGTGTTAAATATCCAGGAGTTCGCGCGAAAGGTCAAAAATGAGGGAACAATTCAATTGAAATAACAACTACTAATGTGGTCCGGCTATCATGAGCGTGTGTACGGAAAGCGTAAATCTTACTACAATCTTGGCTCCAGTGACAAGAAAAATCCCGTCCAATTAACGCCTAAATCAATTGCACCTTGAGCAAATGAGTGTTAATGGAGAGGCAGCCAGATAAGGCGGCCATGATAACACTGTAGCATTCAGACTGGGCAAACCTAGAGAAGGACAGTTGAGCTAACGAGGGAGCCGCAATCCGCAACCATGAGACTGGTGGTCAACGTGGCTCCAGTGAAAAACGGTCGTGAAGTTTCAACAAACTAGCAATATGCAGGCGAATGCGGTTTCAATCTTGAATTTCGCATCTTAGAAAACTTGTTCGTTTGACAGGTATAGCAAGAACCAAAGTAAGCACAAACAGAACTTGAAAATGACTGAGGTATGTATAGAAATGTTGTTACAGAAAATGAATGGTGCTGAATAGTTTTGTCACTTACACGAACCAAAAACGTTATTAAAGTCGTAAACAACCGGGTATTACTGAAGCAGTTGCTGAGTTCATTCAAGCGAACAACAAGAGACCGAAGTTTACCTGAGAGAGAAAAACTGCAGCTAGTGACAACAGAGGCAATTTGTTTTCATTAGTTACGCATGAAAGTGCATTGCACAAGTATCTGAAAGTACGATTGTATGGTAATGCGGCTCAGTATTCACCGTGGATATTACGAGTAGAATGAACGGTGTAAGTTTTGTAATTTTATTGTACTAGAATGCTTATGTCTCAAGACAGAACAATTTTTCTCAAGCAAAATAGCCTGTATGTATATTACGTGGACTGGCGACTCGACAAGATTTTGTGTACCTCTAAGGCTACTGGCAAGTAGGTGCCTCTTAAACGTTGGAAGTTTGCATCAATTTAATCATATATATATATATATGGCATTTTAGAGGAGACCAGTCTGCCAAACGTGAATCCACTACGCCCTGATAGTACTACTCCTCACTGTCCACGACTGCTTATTCGCCAGGAGAATCCCGCTTGTTTCGCAGTTAGCCCCCAAGTAGGAGGCCGTTCCCCAATCAGCAGCCTGGTAACGCGCCCGGTGGCATTAAGCTAGCCTACTCCTTTGCCGTCGACAAGTGCCAAGTGATGCAAATGCACAACCCGTCTAAGACACTTTTCAGTATGCTTTTACAGCTCCCGTGACCGTAACATCCCTCACTTGACTGCATGCGAGCAGTTTGATGGTCAGCGCCACCTGATAAGCGTTCCTCAGACACTCTCTCTCATGGCACTTGACTAACTTACATATGTGAAAGCACGACATCCGTCGCTGTGACATATAATGCATGCGCTTAAAAACATACCTCCACTCTGATCAAATGTAGATACAGAACAAATACCGGTACATACCGTAGACGTTAAACCATATGCCACAAGAAGAGTTCGAGTACACTTTTGTGAGTCACATTTCAGTTTTATTCTTATGACGGGGTCACTACTTTTTTCCATGTTCCTCAAGACCAATACGAATGAAGAATTGTCACTCTTGTCATTGTCACGCCTGATATCTGCGATTATACTTTTCAGTCTGAGCACATCGGTTTTCCAGACATTTCCATCTGTCCCGTCGTCGTTAGTTTCTTGTCTGTTTGCCCTTATTGATTCGTCATAACGAGACCGGACCTTGATGCGATGTGACGGCTTCCGCATCTCGATGACCTATTGGGCTAAACTGGACGGTGTGACACCACACCGATAGAGTCACTCATACCAGGCAGGCCAATGGGTAGAGGTCTGACAAACCAGTCTCCTGGTCCTCCAGGTTGGGGTTGAGGGGTGTTGGCATCCTTTTCCAAAAAAAGTACAGTTTCTCGTGTACTGCCAAAGACTTTGATCAAGAATCCTGATCGTTTTTCTGCCTAGAAATACAAAGAAAAAAAAGGAGGGGTCGTGGAAAAAAACTAAGGAGTCTGCGTGCAGTATATTCACATAAACGCAGTGGTGTACCGACCAAGTATGTGAACATACTGTCGGCGCTTTATTCCCATAGTAAAGTCCAGGTTAGGGTTTACGGTGAACTGTCTGACAGTTTCAACACCATGAGCGGCGTACGTCAAGGCTGTCTCCTTCTGC
>LOND01000814.1:27620-39309 GCA_014220965.1 Paragonimus kellicotti | reverse complement strand
TAGATTTAATGTTAGATATGGAATTCATGGAGGTTGTTGACCGGTCTATGTGTCTGGGAACCTGCATTAGTGGCGGTGATGGTGCAGGGAATGGAATAGAAGCGCATATTTCAAGACAACGGCGGTATTCGTCAATCTGGGGCACCTCTGGCGACAGAGAGGTATCCCTCTGATACTTAAAGGTCGTGTATGTAAGACGACAGTGAGGGCTGTGTTACTTTACGGCAGCGAAACGTGGCCGCTCAGGGTAGAGGACGTGAACCGTCTTCAGGTATTTGACCACCGATGTCTGCGTTCGATCGCTCGTATCGGGTGGCACCAGCGAGTAAGCAACGAGGAGGTTAGGAAGCGGGTGTTTGGCACTGATTGTCAAACGAGTTCTTGTTCAGTCGCTACATTTGCACAGACTTAGATGGTTAGGTCATGTACTAAGGATGCCAGCTAGTCGTTTGCCACACCGAGCACTGTTTGCCGACGCTGCGGCCGACTGGCGCAAGGTGCGAGGTGGACAGATGATGACCTGGCGTAGACAAATGAAATCGTTCACGAAGGGTTGGTCACTGTAGGTCGGGTTCGTCTCCCGGGCTGGGGCCCTCGCGACTCACAGAGTCGGTGGCTTGAGACGTTAGGATGAGATGGCGGCTAATCGAGTTCAGTGACGTGAATGTTGTCGTTAGTTGGCCGAGTTTTCTGTGAAGTGAGTGAACTTAATGATGCGCGGAAGTGAAAGCCGTAACGAAAAAGCTGTTTTGCTGATGACGCCTTACTTTCACTTACAGCTCGGTTGTTTGTTTGCAAGGTGTAGGCACCTTGATGTTGTATTGTTGAATATAGACGTTGTATTGTTTAATATAGACGTTGCAAGTTTCAGTAGTAAGGTTCACTTTCTCTCCTTTCCTCTTTTTCTTTTTTCTTCCTATGTATATTTTCTTTTTCTTCGTGGTTGTGTGGCAGTTAAGCATCAGTGTGAACCACTGATGTATTGCTGTCTATGATGATGATGATGATGATACAACCACGAAGAAGAAAAACCTATATAGGAAGAGAGAAGAAAAAAGAAGGGGAAGGGGACCTAACTACTAAAAATAGCTACGTCTATATTCAAACATACAACATCAAGGCGCCTACACCTTGCAAACAAACAACCGAGCTGTAAGTGAAAGTAAGGCGTCATCAGCAAGACAGCTTCCTTACGGCTTTCACTGCCCGCGTCACTTCACAGACAACTCGGACAAACAACGACAACATTCACGCCACTGAGCTCGATTAGCCGCCATATAGTCAGCCCTTTTGATACCAGCTAACTGACAACGGTGATCGAATGCCGACAGTCTATATGCATCTATCGCATGAATGGGCGGGCAATGTCGTTGACCCACAAAGCAAATTGTAGTGCACACACGTATAGTAAATAGTTGTCTGCAATGCCACAGGTGTCATAGGTTGTGCTCGCTATTCTCATGGACATCTTGTCAACAATGTTACAAACTGATGACATGATGCTACCCATGTAAATGTGGCGATAAACAGTCTCGAGCAGCCTGCCTGAAATTACTAAGATCGGGCCAGTGTTAGCCCAATATTGTAGCAACACCTTACACTTGGAAGATGCAGGACGCATACCATACATACCAGCCATATAATTCAGTCGGTTCAGCATGGTCCGTATGTTTTCTGCGGAAGAACCAAGTTAAGCAATACCGTCCGCATACTCAATATCAGTCAGCTTACTACCTGGTAGGCGCTCTATTCCGAGATCCTCGAAACCTCTGAGTGTTCCATCCACATCGGACACCTATGTCGAACGCCACCCGAGATGGAGAATGCTCGAAACGGTCGTCAATGAATGTGCACTCTGCAATCGTAGATGGCAAATAACGACCTCAATAAGTTGGCGTATTTCAGTGGGAATCCCGTGAGATGGAGACGGCTCCAGAGGGCGTGCTGTGAAACCTGGCCTGGGTAGGATAAGGAGGAGGTGGTTAATCTCAAATGAACAACTATCTTCAACGGGGTGGCGACATCGATAGCTGACGGCGATATGATCCACTTTCCTCATTGGTTGGGTTGCACAGTGTGGTATCAACTTGATGCATTGCAGTCTTCTGAGCGGAAATCCACAACTCGATGGTTAGAATCCGTGAGATGTGCGTAATTGTAATAACCGGTCGTTATTTTCAGCTTCCCGCGCACAGACCAAACAACTGCTCCTCCGTCTTTCCCGTGGAGTAATACCACCAGGTTTTGCATCCACACCGCCAGCAAGCACAAGGTTGTCCGAGTGTTTAATTTCCCTCAAAGAGGGCATTGTAGAAGGTGTCATTGACAGCATCTAAACTACTGTCTGTGGGAGCGTATGCAGATATGACAAATAAACGTCTTTCTGATTTCTGTCGACCGGCTGACTGAAGTGCATATGTTGACAGCAGGCAGGTGACTGTTCGGTGAGATGCGGTCGAGCAAGCGTTGCTCTACCTTAAAACCCGATGCAATCTCCACTCCAGCTTGACGAGGACAAGTAATCACCTCAGCCGTCACACTATAGGTAGTGAATCTCAAGGTGTCGGCGGATTGGGCTCTCATAAAAGTACCCGGCTGTTCCCATAGCAATATCCCTGTACTGGGCGGCGCGGCGGGAATGAATTCGGATGTGTGACAACGCTAAAAGCGTTTCGGAGACACATAACTTTAGTAAGTTGATGCGGCATACATCGTTTTCGTATGGACTCACCTTACTGAGGTACGCACAAGAACGTTCAGAAGTATGGAATGCATTATCTAATTAATGCGTTTGACGCAAATAAGAGTGACAGCTTTGCAAGTAAGTTTACATCAGAATGTAAAGTGAGTGTAACACGATTGTCTAGTCGAAGTTACACTGGAGATTGATGAGTAATGCACATCCGGATCAACAGCGTAGTCATGCAAAATACTGTGTAGTGAACAAGCTCGTTTTCAGCGATTCATCATCAGGCTAAATGTACCACAGAAACGTTTTTTTTTCAGGCTTTAGATCTGCCTTGGTCAACCCTCACCCTGTTAGCCTGTCAAGACCCATGTTCAAGTGGGTACTTGATTGCAGCGTGACATTGAACTGACTGACCTCATTAACCACCCGTTCCCCGTTTACCCCTTTAATGATTCCCCTGTAAAATTGTGATAAATGTGATGTATTTAGCCTGATGATGAATAACTGAAAACGAGCTTGTTCGCTACACAGTAAACTTCAGTATCTTCAGGAACTTCTCTTGTGCGCAGTACGTGGCAGCAAACAGAAGGATTGCATGCTACCAGGATACTAATAATACGGCCATCAACCTGCATGAAGCGAACCTCAAAACCTCGTTGCATTAGGTGAAAAGGGTCGGAGACGTTAATTAACAAGTACTTGTTAATCTTAGATTTAGAAATTACAGAATGAGAAAACGGAAACGAAAAGGAATTCTGCTGCCCTCCTGGAGAAGGAAGAGGTGGGGTAGTAGAGTGGCAACTTTGTAACGTTACCTGATACAGATAATTGGAAACACACTGACAGGTGGAATGATCAAAAGAAATATGGAATAGTGCGCATTTAATAAATTCTGGAGAGTGCTGGCTATGGCACACTGCCAGTATAAAGGAGAATGGATTAACAGTTGTTCGGTGAAATTAGGGGTAAAAACGTCAGTTATGGGTCATCACCGAAAACAGTACTACATCGTTATTTCGTGCTGATGCTTAACTGCTACAAATATTGATCGTTTGTGAGCGGAGACGCTGCCGGGACGGCCAGATCTAAACGGAAGAACGACTGGAGTTTTCATTCGAAGCCTTTGGCTCAAAAGCGTGTATCGCACGATAGCGGGTCAGTGGCAGTGCACGAAAAAGTGTACTTTTTCCGGAAAAGATGCCAACCTTCTTCCAACCCCCAACCTGGAGGACCAGGAGACTGGTTTGTCAGACCTCTACCTATTGGCCTGCCTGGTATGAGTGACTGTCGGTGTGGATCGTCACACCGTCCAGTTCAGCTCAATAAATCATCGAGATTCGGAATCCATCACATCACTTCAAGGTGCAGTTGTGGAAGAGCCATTAATGAGATGTGCAGCCTCCTCCTAAAGATTATTCAAAGAATGTGATATGCTGGAGATCCACATCACAGACGCATGAACAGTGCTCTAAAGTGGAATTAATTCAAGATTTACAACTCACGTTTAGCTAAAAGAAGATATTTCACTGATGGTTCCTAAAATTAACCACTTTTTAGCGAGGTCCCACCATCACTAATTTGTTTGGCAGATTTGATAATTTAGATGAGACCCAACTGTGAAAAGTCAGGGCTTCGGCTGGATTCGAACCAGCGACAGAAAACCATGCCTGAACGCGGCAAGCGCTCTACCAGCTGAGCTACGAAGCCACGCCAGAAGCTCGGAAATTTCACATTTGGACTCGGTTACCCACCCGTCCCACTGTCTCATATGGAATCCACCAAATGATCCAGGGGATCGACTGCCCGACAGGATTTCTTGAACAGCCGATCGTCACACCGTCCAGTTTGGCCCACGAGGTCATGGAGATGCAGAAGCCGTCACACCGCGTCAAGGACCAGTCTTGTAGCGATGGAGTAGCATCTGAGCTGACAAACAGCACCCAATTGCGAGCACCTACGCGGCTCCCTTACGGTTTGGCTGCTTAGCTTTTGCCTAATGCTATAAATTGGGCAATCAGCTGTGCTGTGTGAGCTCACTGATGCGACAACCTATCCCATTTGTGAAGTTGACTAGTTTTTGATGGGTCACCCGGTGCAAAACGTTACTGTTGGGTTCGTGCGTGGTTTATGTAGGTTTATTTAGTGACATTACTAGGTGGCTTAAATTACCAGATATTTTCGTGCCAGAGGAGTTGCGCTATTACGGTAGTCTGGCTTAACACGTCAATGTGACTCATAAGACATTCATTTAGAAAATGACTCAATAACCGAGATTTACTGTGTATGTATCAGGTGATTACAGAAATGTGAATACCCGAGCATTCAGTCAAAAATAAAGGATACTCACGGAGTTATCATTGAAACTGTGTGCACTGTGACCTTCGAAAGACAAATGCGCGAGCAAGCTGTTCGGTGTTATCTCAGGTAACGCCGAAGCCCAACCAGGTGAGGTGGCCAAAAGTGTTAGTTCCGTTATTCCACGTTCAATGAAATGATGTTTCAAAGATCCTACCGTTTCAGTTTCTGGGAAGGTAAAGCAATCTTGATACATCCTCGGTCCACTTGAGTGACTTTCTGCAGGTAGCTCTAAGTGAATATCAAAATGTAGTATTCGCACAGAGCCCGATGATAATACAGGCCCTGCGTCGACCTCAATAACTGGATAGGGTTCAGTGTTCGTTGCTTGTGATGTAGCGGCTTTTATCCGAGGACGCGTGGGACTAGGAGGTGCCGGAATATTCGGAACAACAACCGGATGCGGAGATGGCTCGGTGTGCTGTTGGTGCTCATTACGTGAGCCTGGTTCCGGATCCACTGGTGAGTGAGTCAACAGTTCTACGTTTGACGTGGGAACGTCGGAGTAAGTATCTGTTGTGCGATAAGTAGGAAAATTAGTGGAAGAATGGTAAATAAACCCAAAATTGTAATAGAACAAACAACGACACAACTCAGTTGGCTGAGGTTGGTATCTAAGCATCCAATATGAAGTTATCTCCATTACAAACACCACTCTGGTCTTATATTTTGAGTACATTCACTGCTTCAATGTCATTTGGGATACCAACCCCCAAAAGTTTAACAAGAACTGGCATCAATTTACCTGTTTTCCCAGAAAGAGTACACTCAACCGATAAGCGCAGTAGCTACCAGCAATAGGCACGACCAAGATAATGATCTACAATGTTTGAAGGACGACGTGTGCACCTGATTACAGTTGATATATTACGCGCGCACAGTTCAGTTCACCGATGCGTACGTTTCTGCGCCATCGTAAACTGAATAGCATCGCATTATTATGGCTAGTCGGTGGTTAGTACAGACGATGACGCAAAGCGGGTGAGTACCTTAACCTCTAAGCAGAAATCTTCGATCGCGAAACACTTAATCACCTCGTTTATGATCCTATTAAGCAATCGCAACCCCAAGACGTTAGTGTTCTTCATTACATACCGGGTCAATGTTTATAGGTGTTAGTGCAATTAATCTTGCTGTCGAGATATTGAAACCACTTACCCTACCCTAACTAGTCAGGCATTAAACCTATAAAACTGAATGTTTCAAGTAAACGACTGATGGGAAGAAACGAAATGCTTGTATCTCACAAGTGTCTTCTGGCCACCTAGATACTGTATCTAGGCCAGCCCATGATATTATTAGGGATAAATCAATGTACTGACAGGCTGAGCCCGGACATCGCTTTATTAACCTGCTAAAGTCAACAAGTCAAGCTAACCGTCAACCTGTTTTTGCGCGACACAAGCAAACTGTGCCTACTAGACTGGTATGTGCTTATGAATACATGCTCAGCTTGCGACTCGGACACTCGAAAGGAAATACTGTTGCATTTCGCAGGCGACAAGTTAACGGGCCACAGAAACTAAAGGGCGTCAACCAATAAACTAACTTGCAGAAAGACGACAACCAGTTTCGATCTCATTAACGTTAACAGACTGTCTATACTGGAAAATTAGGATACCCGTCTTTGAAAGAAGGATTTTAAATGTCACATTTCAATCAAGACGGAAACTTCCCAATGTATATTGCTCGAAGTTTTAGTGGCAGCAAGATGTCAGTTTTGAATACTCACCAACGGCGAAAAGCATTCAGAAATGTCAACACAAAACTGTATACGTGGTTTTAACAAGTGTGCTTGATGAATTTACCGGTCCTCTAAAACCAGTTGTAAGGAAATAGTTACTTCATTTCCGGTTAATAGGGTTGTTTAAATTTTCACGGCGGTAGCGGTTAGGTTTTCAGATATCAGGTGGTGTGCATATAAAACATCAAATGCTAAATACATACTGCACACCATAAAACACGTTTTAGACAACGCAATTTTGTTTATAGGAATTACTGAACGGTCAAGAAAACGGAATAGATGTCATTATGCAGGGGGAAAACTATTACGCAGTTGTCGCTGAAAATGAAGCTAAGTGTACAACGTTTGTAGTGATTGCCAATACTACTAAATAACCGTTATGAAACAGTATACCGACTTGCTGTCAAATGTGGCTAACTGGCAGAAACTGAAGAAGGGGATGATACTAAATAAGACCGACTCTTCCAAGAATATATTCTAATTTTATTTCGTCTTTCAATTTATTATGAGTTATTATTAAATCTGAACGGACTGAGATCCCTCGCCAGAGGCCACTTCGGTAACCCTCCCCGAACGGCCCCAGAGTTCAGTATAACGTGCACCGTAAAGAAGCCACTGACAGAAATGCGAGAAAAATACACACGAGGTCAACAGGAACACGATGTCTCACAATAAAAATAACATACTCAAGTTTACTGTAATCTCAAACATAGCGCATCCACCTTCAACGTATGCAGACGTGGATAAAGTAATGGGCTTTGAATATTAACTTATCAAGGTGCATAGAGCTTACTGAAAGTTTGACTCAGACCGCACCGTTTTTTGGATTTTAGCCAGAAAACACTCTTGCAGATACGTCTTGGAGCCAAAACCCTAGACCCAAACGTCAGCCCATAAACTGAGCAACTGGCTGTAGTTTTCGGCCTAATCCAGGAAATGCGAAGAATTTTCAATGAGGCAAACGACGAGTTAACATCCGTAGGATGGTCAACGCACCAAGAGAGCAGAGTTAAATTGTAACTGCATCGATCAGACGTAAGAAAAGACTACAGTCTCCTAAACGGATGATCATGAATATGTATAACACATGTGAAAAAGTGGTCGATGAGTCACGTTCCGACTAACTCCCATTTTCACAGTCGTCAGTCAGATAGCAAAACGTATTGAACTTGTAGTGCGGATAATCTTGAAAGGATATCAAGCTTGGAATTCTGAGATCATACGAAGTGATATAGGCACTTTGATAGATGCAAACAACTATGATCGAGCTCCAGCAGTACGGGACGAAAATCGAATAAAGTTGCGAGTCTAAGCAACAACACTTTTGCATGCGCCTGCTTATAATGCGTTTTTGCAATTCAGGGACCATGAGGTGTTGAAGAATTCCTAGCAGTTTTACAGATCAGTGTAGCTCCAAGAGAGTTTTACAATAGTGAAACAGGATTTGTAGAATAAAAAAGAATCCCTTGTCAACAGAATTAACGAACTATCAACATAACTTTGAGAACGACAAAGTAGTGGAGAGGGTTTGATCACCAGGCTGTACGCGATACAATATATGTGAAAGTAGTTATCGAGGAAAATTAAGAAATGTCGTAAGATATCCGCATCAAATTTAGTACGAATGAAGTCAAACAGTTTGGGCGTCGTGTTTAACATGTTATTGATAAATGGATTGAGAATAACACAACGTTATGAGCAAGTTGTAATACTCTACGTTTCAACCACCTCGGGTGGCCTTCCTCAGGAGTGTTGTAATCGATTACAACACTCCTGAGGAAGGCCACCCGAGGTGGTTGAAACGTAGAGTATTACAACTTGCTCATAACGTTGTGTTATTCTCAATCCATTTATCGTTAAGAAATGTCATTTGAAATCGCAATTTATGGGGGTTCCGACAGCTTAATAGCCCCGATCTTACCCTAGAGCCTTCACTAAATTTCAACACAGTTAAGGTCTATGCCAAGTCACTACACATCAACCAGCCACTGGATCCGGATGAAATACTCTGGAAGGGTTTGAATAATACACAGATTGCTTGCGTTGCACCACTTGAGTTTCCATTCAGACGTCTTGTATCTAGTTCAAATTCGAATATCTTTGTAATCCAGCTGGCTAATGCTGATGAGATGTTAGCCTGAAGGCGATAACTCACGTCTGGAAAACAAAAATAGAGACTAATCAATGGCAAGTTTTAAGCTGGGAAGACAAATAAATATCGAAAGTATATACCAAGGAGAATCTCAACACAGGAATAGATACGGGTGCGTTTTCTATAAATTGAACTTATAACTGAGAAACGAAACAAAACTCTCAGGATACAGCACAACAACAAAACTGGAAAAAAATCGACGGAAGTAGCAATATATGGGCCTAACAACACATTAGGAGCACTGGAACATAGTCATCTATATTTGCAAGGACAGATATGACAACTGCGTAAAACTTCAGGTTGAATAACCCGTTTTACTGTGTGAGAAGTCATGAGGATTAGATTATACGGCCGTATGCGAGATCACCTGAACACCAGATCACTACTGACACAGGCACCTATATAATACTGACACCCTGGGGTTCACTGGGGCATTCGAAAAAGCCGATCATTACACACTACCAGACAAGATACGTAAACTGGAAGTGATGAGGTACGATTGTGCCTAAGGCAAAATCTGTCTAATCGGGTACAGGTAGTCAGGGTCAATAGAGATCTCACCAGTTTCTTCACCACCTCTGCCAATGTACCAAGTGATCCTATGCTTGGCCCAAGGCTGCCGTTGCCTTCCAACAGCACACTGATTCCTCACAATCATGTATGTAAACAACAAAACGTTGTGGCGCACCTCCCACAACTCTGAAGATGCAGACAAGCTTTAGATAACTAGAAGTTACATGTTGCTGGGAAATACGAAGTTAAGTTCCAATTGGCAAGCCAAACTCACAGGGCATGCACAACCCTCATCGGAGTAACAAGGGTTACTCCAATGGCGACACTATCCTTGTCACTGTCTCTCAAGAACGCGGCCAGCTGCGCTAACATCAACATCGATGAGCTGATTTAAAGCCCACAACAAACCATTTACATTGGATGGGACGATGGTTAGATTTTTAGTCGTCTATTCAGCACTGGAAAGGCCAGTAATGAAACATAAGCGCTATACCGGCAAAAATACTGTTCTTTCGGAGACCACTCAAAAAAGACCATTCCGAAAGCGTGCAGACCATGTTAAACAAGGTAAATGACCGGCCTAGTCTGTACAGAATGCGTTTTAAACCATCAAAGTAAGGTGTTATTTAGAGAGTGGAGTAGTTCAACCCCCATCATCCTATGACATGGGTTGTCTGTTTGGTACTGCGGACCGCCTCACGTGGTTGGGTAGCACCATATTGCTGGCCTGTAGTATTACCGACGAGGTTGATGAGGCTAGTGAAGATACTTTTAACTCTTGTCGACAAGTGGCGTTGTAAATACATCTGGCTACTACTGCAGAGAAAGATGCGCAACGCTTGTGGAAGATCTATTTTGCACTATAGTTTGAAAACGTTTGAAACGTAACATGTAAGCAAACTTGCAAAGTCTAACAATCGTCGGTCCAGTCAACTGACTCACACTAAGTAGGCTGATGGCATATGTAACGCGGCGATTCAACGACGTTAATCGTTAAACAGAAGACGATACTGCACAATCTGTGATGGTCCAGCCACCACCTCTGCATACGGGATAAGAATTTACTGCACCGAACAATATTCAGCAAGACTACTGACAATTGGGTAAGACCAGGAAGCGGCCAGTTAACGACGTGGGGGCACGAAATAGAAAGTTAACTAAACAGAGTAGCTACTGCCTTCTCTGTTGAGGATTTACGACCAACAAGATCGCTGCGTCCAAACAAAAACCGAAATAGAGATGCGAAGTACGCAATGGCATGTCTACATACATAGTAAATATGGTTGGAAGATTTATGGAAGTGCGGAAGCTGTCAATAATGTTTAATGTTTCACGCAACGTCACCTACTTTCTGAAATCAATATCAGAATCTCGTGATACATTTAAACTACCCCCAAAATGTCCCCAAGACATGAGATCGGAAACTTCAAATTTGACCTCGGTTAATCACAAGCCCCACTGTCATATATGGAATACACCAAATGATTCAATGCATCCACTGTTCAAGAAATCCTGTCGGGCCAGTCGATCCCCTGGATCATTTGGTGGATTCCATATGAGACAGTGGGACGGGTGGGTAACCGAGTCCAAATGTGAAATTTCCGAGCTTCTGGCGTGGCTTCGTAGCTCAGCTGGTAGAGCGCTTGCCGCGTTCAGGCATGGTGTTTCTGTCGCTGGTTCGAATCCAGCCGAAGCCCTGACTTTTCACAAGTTGGGTCTCATCTAAATTATCAAATCTGCCAAACAAATTAGTGATGCTGGGACCTCGCTAAAAAGTGGTTAATTTTAGGAACCATCAGTGAAATATCTTCTTTTAGCTAAACGTGAGTTGTAAATCTTGAATTAATTCCACTTTAGAGCACTGTTCATGCGTCTGTGATGTGGATCTCCAGCATATCACATTCTTTGAATAATCTTTAGGAGGAGGCTGCACATCTCATTAATGGCTCTTCCACAACTGCACCTTGAAGTGATGTGATGGATTCCGAATCTCGATGATTTATTGAGCTGAACTGGACGATGTGACGATCACACCGACAGTCATTCAGGCCAGGCGGGCCAATAGGTAGAGGTCTGACAAACCACAGTCTCCTGGTCCTTCAGGTTGGGGTTGGAAGAAGGTTGGCATCCTTTTCCGGAAAAAGTACACTTTTTCGTGCACTGCCACTGACCCGCTATCGTGTGATACACGCTTTTGAGCCAAAGGCTTCGAATGAAAACTCCAGTCGTTCTTCCG